>JAQIXG010000487.1:0-31882 GCA_034700105.1 Oconnorella tubifera
TATATATATATGCAATTTGTTTGAACGACTAGATACTGTATTCAAAATTAAGGCGACTGACTAGTATAAAATAAATATGAAATAAAATAAATAAAAATAGAGAAACAGTTTGAAGACTAAAACAGAATAAATTATCAATATTCTAATAACTATCAGTAACAATTAGTGCAATTTACAGAGTAAATCGACTGAAAGAAAATTATAGAAGAGAACTAAGAGAAGAATTAAATCAGACCGTGTTATTATGAGGTCGTGATCTGATGTCTGGTACACTGAATGGATACTGCAGCGTTGAGTTCTGACTGCTTGCAATCTGAACACAATACGGAAAATCATCAGAAAGTAACTAAAAGAGATCATCTTACGAGTCTTTGGTATCAATGCAGTTTGGGGAATATTGAGTTTTCTCAGGATTGGAACCTGAACCTGTTGTGTCCAAGTCCGGTGCACTAACCACTTAGAAGTGTCGTTGAATATCAAGATTTTATATCATTTTATATTATATAAAGAATACAAAATGATATAAAAGAATCAGCTTTTGTGCAAGAATAATAAAACAAGTCTTAAATAAGGATCATCTACAGAAGATATTAGATCTACAGCAATTTGCTTGAACGACTAGATACTGTACAACTAATAGCATAAGGTTGAATGTGAGGAAATGAAGTAGAATGAGACCAGCAACAGAGACTTACAGATCGTTGCAACCGATGACAACGCAGCAGATGCAGGGAATCGCTTTCTGCAGAATTAAATTATTGTTTAAAATTCATATATTTATCATTTACACAACATATTCATCAGGAAGTTGAATACTGCTGTATCATAATTATGTTCACATGTATGACAGAAAATATTGCACCTACATAAATTGATTCTCAGTAAATCTACCAGTAGAAAACATGTACACAAAATAATTTAAGAATAAGTTCAAAACTTAATTTCTAGACTTTAATTATAGACACCAGAGATGCAACGGCGAAGGGCGCATTGATTGTCAAAGATGTTAAGCAATAAAATCCAATATAGAAAACATACAATTAGTGTGTAATTTCCAGGCAGTAATAATCTCCAGAAGTCTCCAAAACTGTTTGTTCTCGATCCATGTTTTCTACCAAGTATCTGAACACTTGCATTGGCAATTGACTTGCCATCAGCATCAAGTACAGTTCCTTTCACGCCTGCAGATATAATATATGTATTAATAATAATAATATATATGTATTATTTATAACATATATTTAAGATATTATATATAACATGTGTTTAAGATATAATATAATGTATATATATATAATTATACTTATTTTGAATAAATGTTTTGTTGAAATGTTAGTGTTACTACATAAAGCATTTCAACTTCGTTGCCACACGTTGTATTAAATAAAAAATAGAAAATAAAACTAATAATATACTGTTATTTTTTTGTGCTGAAACTTTTTGGTAGACGTTATATTGTCGAACTCGTTTGCAAAGTAATGGAACGCCGGACTAGGAACCGATAGACCCCAGGTTTGAATCCCTTGACTGGCAGTCATTTGTTTATTTACTGCACATTAAAGTCAACTGCTTCAATGAACAACTTAGTCTCAGCCGTCGTGCGCTCACTGTCATCCAGAAAAGTTAACATTACCTCATCATAAATGTCTCTGACCTGAATTGATATAGGTTCATAAGTTCTTTACTCATCTACTTATTATATTATTCTTATCCACTAAGTAGTACAAACGTCTGATTGTAACTGTAATCACAGAGAATATTCACCCATATGAGTATTTAATAAGAGTCGAACAAGAGCATCTTTGTTTTCAGCCCAGAATTGAGGCAGAGTCTCATTGGCTGGATATTTACAACAAGACACTTCTAGCGTCAACTCCATGCATCCAGCGAACACATAGTTGTAGTCCTGCATCGAACCTTGTATTACAAGCGTGTAGTACTGATATCAATCAATTAATAATTGAAAAGAATTCTGAATAAATGTTCAGTGTTTAGCGAAGTGTTCTAATGTTAAAAAGCTATTAATGTTAATACATAGTTTTTAAATAACGGAGTCTAACTAACATTTAATAAAGAAATTATTTTTATAATCTGTGATATAATTAATAATTGTAATATATAAGAAAGTTCGTCTACTAGTTTTTCCAAGGTTGGCTTTTACTCTGGTTGTGCCAGAAATAATTTTAGGCACAACTTTGTATGGTGTGTAATAGATAGAGAAAATGTTGATTTTTTAAAAACTTAAAAAACCATTACAAAATAATACAAATAATACAAATGTATTATTACAAAATAATACATTTTTTAATACGAATTTTTTTTTCCTAAACCATGTTAGGGTTAGAATAAATGTAAATATACATTTACACGAAAGGCTCGTCCGCTTATGCCTTTGTTTGACTCATTTATTATTTTTTATTTGATTCATTGTTTATTGAAGAAAAACATTATTTAATATAAGTTTTAAAAACGTTATTTACTAGCAGTCAATAATTAAATAACTGAAAGGCAAAGTCAGACATGATGTCAAAGTTGTAAGCATAGATCACAGCAGATCTCAAATCAAATATTAAATTAGCAGCAAGTCTAAACTATTAAATAGGATATATAGTCTTGACATCTTAACCAACTTGTTCAGTTTAACTAAATATAATTTTATAATTTTTCATCATAGGAAATAAAATTTGATTGAGAAGTTTTGAAAGTAGTATCATGCCTGTAACAGAGTACCACTGCGCTCCATTGACAATACCATTAGAGAACTGGCTGTCGGTAGACCTGCAGGAATTACCATAATGCATAGAGCCGTGTGCAAAGCTGTAACTTCTAGCAAGATGTAAAAAGACATCATCATCAGGACTTGCATGATAACTGTGCTCCACACCGCCTGCAAGAATTTATTACATTTGTATCTTAAGTTAATAACTCTATGCATTAATAGCAAATAATTGCTATTATTTTCTATCATTAAATTGTTATTGCTTAAATATTCACTCAGTCACTAGTCATGATGATATTAATTGGGCTTATATTATTTATTGCCTTTAGCAGTGCAACGAATACTCAAGAAGTGTTTGCCTTTGTTGTAAGCAGATCTGTAATTGTTGAACAATGATTGGCAATGAATCTTATGATTGTTTAACCTCTAATTTTGACAGAAAAAGTTGTTTGCACGATGTTTGAAAGAAAAGACAAAGTAATCAGAATTATAAAAGATATACAACAATTACAACAAAAGCTGTATCGTCTTGAAGCGCTTGAAGTATTTTTTTATGAGTCAATTGGCTAATGACTTGAACAGTCAATCTCATGTATCTGTAGTAAACTAACTACTGCATTTAAACCATAATTAATATTATTAATGAACTGACTAAATAATAAATTAATCAACATCTTGCATAGATTCTTTCTTGAATGAAGCAGAAACTGAATCCAACATGTGACATTCAACATTATTTACTGTAAACAAAAGTTTACTGCAGAACTTTTGCTAGACAGACACTTTATTTATTACAGAGGATCACTGATTGTATCTACAAAGAGACGTTATTACCAGGCTTGAGACCATCATAGGGATAGTTAACGACGACAACGCCACCGTGCAGAGCGGCAGAAAGAGCAAATTGTGTACCCCTCATCCAAGCCATCATCAGTTCAGTCTCCCGAGTCTTCTGATCATAGTTCTTTTCAAAATAATCAGGAAATGATCTATTGAGGTCAATGTCCTCTGAGTTGGCTCTGAAGTATAATATATATCAAAGATTAATAATTAATAACCAGCGTAACATGTATGTACTAGCGTTTATGACAATTCAAACTAAAAACAATATTTATGTAGTTTTATAATATTATGCTAGTTTATGCAGTTTTGTCTATTGTAATGCATTTTAGATAATATATATGTCTAAACTACAACTACTCTATGCTAACGGCAGCCAGGCTATAAACCGATGCACAGCATTACAACGATTGGCCTAAAAGTACAGTTTCCTTGTTTGCAGTATTAAATATCATAACATGCATTACCTTCCTCTTATACCATCACAGTCTCCAGGGACGGCCTTAGCAAAGCCATCTGGATTCATGGACACAAGCACATGGACGCGTGTTGTGTTCAGCATACGAGTGATCGTATCGTTCTGTCCATAGCTAGAGACGAGATAGTGTATTAACTGAATCAACAATTCCCGACTGACAACCTACCGATGAAGCGGTTTAATTAATTAATTAATTTAAACACATAACATTTATTATTGTATAAACTATCTTGTGTTTTGAGTCGCGAAATAGATTATTTGCTTCACGCTGCAGAATTCTTATTTATTGTAGAAACATTTTAAAAGCAATTTCACTCGCATCTTCCGCTTCCCTTCTCTCCTTCCCTTCTGCCCTCCTTCTCTCCTCTCTCCTGTCCTCCTTCTCTCCTTCCCTCCTGCCCTCCTTCTCTCCTTCCCTCCTGCCCTCCTTATCTCCTCCCTCCTGTCCTCCTTCTCTCCTTCCCTCCTGTCCTCCTTATATTCCTCTCTCCCTAGTCCCTAAATGACTCAATAAATCGTCTTGGCTGATTTGAGATTCTTCTTTTTCAAATTAGTTGATTATTATATATATTCCTAAATGGAAGTTGACACTCAACTTTTAACTACACGTTGATACGTCATATAGTCCTACATTAATCTAATACAACAAATAGAACTGTTGCAGTAAGAAAATGAAAAAAAATGACACCGAGTATGGTATGTAGACCAAATAGCTAGACCATATTAAATTAAAGTATTTCCTTAACATTTGGATCTGCAGTAGCAACATATGCTAAAGCGGTGAAGAAATATGGACGCAGTAATTAGTCTATAGTTTTATAATAGTTATAAGTTCTTTGATAAAGTGAGCGATAATATAAGAATTTATTAAAAGTTTATTTTATTTATTTATTTACTTATTTATTATAAGAAATGCCTCCAAAGATTCGGAAGGGAAAGAAGAAAGGAAAAGGTTTGTGATCATTTGTGTCCATTTCTGCAGTGAAAAGGTATAATTATGATTCTTGCAAAGAAAGTATAATCACAATAAATGCATTACATAATTATATAAAAATTACTATGATACAATTAGTCTAATTACAGTGAATATTTATTGTATTCAATTTACATTAGATAGATAGATATATTTATTTCTCAAATCAATGCATCGTATAAATAAACATTTTAAACAAAAGAATACAAAAGGTGCAAGGAAATTTACATTTATACTGTAATATAAAAAAATTTGCTCTGAAAAATAATGACTAAATAATCTGTATTCATGTGTTTTGTTTCTTTGAAATTTCGCATGTTTAGCTGGGGAATTGACAGCTGAAGATAAATACAAGAAGACAATTGAAGAAATTGAAGCATTGAAAGATCACTTAGGTAAATAACATATGCAGGCATATATAGCATAACATTAGCATATAGCTAATAGAAAATATTTTATAGATTTTTACTGACAGTCTACTCCTTAGTTCCTTATTGTTGAAGGGGAGGAAGTATAGTAACACACTTAATTTGGTAGCTAACTCAAAGGTAACTAACACTTTGATGATCTTTTACGAAGCTGTACCAAAATCAGTTATAAATTTAATAAAGAGCGTTTTTAAATATTATACTGATATCAACATAATCGTAATCGGCGTATAAATGATTCTGAAAATTTATTCTAGTGGAGGCATTAATATTCATTGTGAACATTTTATACAATATAATATCTTTTTAAATAATATCACTATTTATCTCTTTACAACTAACCCTTAGCGATACGCAAGCAGATAGCCAGGAGGTCACAGGAAGCGAGTGAAGAATGGAAGAAAAAAGTGAACGAAGTAGAAGTCAGTTTGAAGGAGAGAGAAAGTGTTCATAGAGCAGTCAGTGCCGGTTAGTTCTGTCATTTGAAAGATTATTAACATTACAATTGTAGTTTTCGACTTAATCTAAATATTTGATTACAATGTAGATGTAGAGGGACAGACTTAAGATTTATTGAGAAAGTGGATTGAAATTTGTTGCAATGAAAATGATGATATTTATAATTTATCAATTTGAATTAAGCAAAAACAAATTATTTTCATTGATTTCATCTTGCCAGTCATTTGGGTTAATTATTGGGATAATAATTGATTTAAACAATACTTTTGTTTATAATAGTATTACAAAAATGTTTCAGATTTGACTCGTCAATATAAAAGCGTGCAAGTTGAACTTGATCAAAAACTGCATCGCATTGAGGAAGAGCTGTTATTAACTAAAGCAGAGCTTGGTGAGAATTTAAATTATTGATATTTTTCAGCAGGTTATAAGGGTATTAGTTTAATTCAATTCAAAATTGTATATTATTACACTAAAAATAAAATATATAACAAGACATTAACTTGTATGATATAATTAAATATAATCTCTACTGTATTGATGAAAAATAAACTTAAATCAATCAGTAGTTTAATGATAAAGTATAAAAAAATTTCAGTAGGTGATATTGATTTTTTCTCAGTCATATAATTATTACAATCATGTTTATTGGATGAAATGATGATCAATTTAGACTTAGAACATTCGTCGTTTTCTGAATGAATGCATTTGTTAATTTACTTCTGTGTTATTGTTAGGAAGTTTCTTTCAAATGTTTCATTTTGTCCCAAGTGTTATTTAATAGTACTTAATAGTATTTAGATTCAATTAGTTTGATATGTTTTTTGTAATTATAATAAAATGTCATTTTCATCTTATTAAGAAAAAACTCAAGTCGATCTACAGAGAACAAAAGATGAAAATGAGATCAGTTTAAAAGAAAAGGACGAGTGCATTGAAAGTCTTAATCTCAAAATAAATTCTATGTGCAATCAATGTGATAGCATTCTAAATGTAAGAATTATTTCAAATCAATGTTGACTTACATTTTTAACTCATTTCCTTCATGCATTCTTCATATTGATAATATAACGAATACTAGACACTGTTTATGGTAGCTTTTTATAAAGATAGCATAAATTTACACATATAGATTTGTACTACTTTTTATTTAATTTCTGAGAAATTACTTATTTTTACATCAATTTTACATCTCACTAATGTTTTTGAAACAGATACATAGTGCCATTCTTTATCGCTTTTTGCTGAATTTTTGTATGCAGTTTGGATAGCTTTTAATTTTAAATGATTTAATTGAGTTATAACTCTAATTATTACTGCATTTTCTAGGATCATTTTGATCAACTCATTAAGAAGCTATCTCAGTCTAAAATAAAATGGGAAAAGAAATCGTCCGACGTTCACGAGAAAACCAACCAACTTTTGATTTCATTTGGTTTCTGTCCATTAGAAATCTAAAACTAAAAACTAACTGGCACGTTTATTCTGGCGGAACCATATGTGGAGGGATATGATACGCATGACTGGTGATGATATTTGAATCCATTGAAGCGGAACAAGCAACAGAGTAGAACAGAAAGATATCATGAACCTTGCCATGAATATCAATGAATATTTAAATGAAGCGTACTATTTATATTAGAATAAACATTATTTACTGTTAAAAAAACCCAGAAAACTAATAAAATATATAAAAAATATAATGTATGCAAAGCAAATAGATCATTTGAATAAGGAAATTAAATAGCAAGATTACAAAAATACAGTAGGGAAAACTTTCAGATAATTGTTGCAGAAATTACAAGCATCATAGTATAAATTGTATAAGTTGAAAACCTAACCCTATCCCCAATCCTAACCCTAAGATTTAGTAGTTGGAGCCGTTTTGACAGGTCACGACCAGACGACGTTAAATAATTAGACGACAATGACGTCATCTTCTCTCGGTAATTAGACAATATGCTAACATTAATAGGTACTATTACACAATTATTATGACGTCATTATCCCCTCACTATGACGTCATCAATGAAACTACTACGACCTCCCATCTGAAATAATAATATTCTGTATACTAATATTCTTATCGACGATTTAGAAAATGCTGACGTAACAAATAATATAATGATTACGTCACAAATTATATAATGATGACGTCACAAACTATACAATGATGACATCACAAATGAAAATAATGACGTCAAAAAAATTATATAAAAATGATGTCATAAAATATGTAGTAATGACGTCACGAATTATGTACTAATGGCCTCACAAACAATATAATGATGATTTGCATAATATTATTACTTTTAACGTCTTAGTATACATAATATTGTTATTTGACCTTTGCAAAATTGCGCTAACGTTGGCTTATATTAATATACAAACTCAATATAACGTCATCATTGTAATTACGATGACGTCATTTGAACAATTATTATGTCATCTTAGTTATGACGATGACGTAGGCCTACTCACTATCACGTTAAGAATTACAATTACGTCATCTTCCACACATATGACGTCATCATTATTGTGTTCCGATTACGTACAATGCTCCTAATAAAGGTCATAGTACATATTGTGATGACGTTTCAATACGCTGACGTCATCCGCGCAATTACATTTGCTATAAACTCTGCAAGGCCTATGATCAGTATACATTGTTATAAATAGATTCAGAGTTGACGGATCTTCACCAAATAACTTCCAATCACGAAGCTAATAATTATAGGCTTAGCTATTTTTTCCTGAGTTCGAAAAGTTCCAATTTTTACGGACACGCGTTCATTAGAGGCATTAGGGGAGGGGGGATATAACAACATATCTTATATGAATAAAATTAGAAATACTTTAATTTCTTGATAAGATCTTTGATTAATATAATTAGATAATGCTTAAGCATAAATACGTCATTTATACATGCGTCACTGAATATTTTTCGAGCAAGTAGAATTTCTTGCTTTCAAAATCTTCCTATAATAATAATCCTACAAGAATATAAAATATTTTTATATTGTTGCACTTAAATATGATACCGTAATAATATTATTTAGCGTAAGTTGTAGGCCTTCTGCTATAATATAACTGTAAGCCTACCACTGCTAGAACTACTACTACTATTAAAGTAGGACTACTACTATATAATTAGGGCCACTCTGGAGAAAATGTGGGGGGGGGGAGGTGAGCCTAATATAGTAATAGTAGTAATTAACTTACGATCTTTTTGACATTTTGCACATCTTAGTTTTACTGTGTGAATTAACAAAGCATCATGGGCGCAATTGTTAGAATTAATAGATTATATCGGTCATATTTAAACTGTTAGATGCTTAACTATATAGATATGAGAAAAGGTGGCACTTTTTAATCAAATTTTTATCCAATTAAACTTTTTTCTCTAAGTTAAGTTAAGCCTGGAGGTTAAATAAAAAATGCTGTCCCTTTATTTTGCTTATTTTGTCATCCTCTAAAAAGTCTCTGACGACCTTTTATCTTCAATTCCACATAAGCTATTTGTTATCCATTATGATAGCTTACTATCATAATGTCCATTAACATTAAATCCATTATGATAGCTTACTATCATAATGGATTTAATGTTTGAAACCATTGGAAGTAGCCAGATGAACATATAATAATAATTTACTTTTGAAAACTATGCAATTCATTCGTGAATTGATCTTAAATTAAACTTTCTTTCTAAGAGAAACTCAAATTACATCAGTAATGGATGCTGAAGATGAGATTGCAGAATTTCCGTCTGATGACGAAGAGACCCAGGATACTGAGGATGCAGTCACGGAAATGCCTGTGGCAAATGATATCGATGATCCAACTGGTCTAGGTATAGGCTTAATGGCTTAGGATATATATTTATTTTGTTCTATAACTTTTATAATTTAGTTAATAATTCAAAGTTAGTTTTTATTTAGTTTCTTATCAATCATCATTGTCAACGTTACGTCGGTAGGCCTGAAATCTTGGGCTTCTCCTTCAAGTCTATTTCGAATCAATGTTAATTAAACAGCAGAATAATTTTAATGTTATTATTGCAGAACATTGAATGATGAATATTTAGTCTAAAAACAATTATCTCACTCAAAGTCAATAAAATGTATCAATTTCCATTTACCTATAGTTGTTACCTCTCACGCGGTCGATGGCTTGGTAAAGACCACAACTGGCGCTGAACAAACAGTTTCTGTTGAGTCTCTTATCTCTGAAATAGAACAAGTTAGATTCCTAGAGGAAGATTTCTTCTACGACTATGCAAAACTTGAATCCAAACCATTTATATCAAATGTGGCTGAAGACGAAACAATCATTGCTAGGGAGGCAGCAGAGGCAGCTGGTGGGAGTAAGCAGGTCAAGCAAGAGGAAGAGGGAGATAAGAGTGAGGCATTGCCGTTCAATCTGCTAACTCTTCAGTATCCTTTATAGTGCAACTATGTTATTTCTTATTCTGATACTTTAATGAGACATGACATCATTAAAGAAACAGAATATTGAACAAGCTACCAATAATTTAACCTTATTTAAATTATCCAGATTGATCAAAGAAAGTTATTACCAATCATAAGATATAACTAATAGTTAGGCTATAATCCACATTATTAAGATTAAGCATGACATCATCATCATGGTGTATATCGTAGCATTACAATAATGAATAGACTGATATGGGGATGGGAAGGAAAGTTGTTTACAGCCTGAAATTGCATGTGTGTATTTTATTCTGGTTCTCATAAGGTTATGGTATTGTATTGTCATTACTGACTACTCCTCGAAATTATTTAAGCTGAAAACAATTTGTCTGACTTTGTTACTTAATTACAATTCTCTCGTCTAAATATGAGTTGTTATTTCATAATTATGTTATAACGGGAGTCTCTCCTTTTTACTTTTGCATTTTCTTACATCTGTGAATTGTAATTTATTTTACTTTATCTTCTATTAAAAGATAGGCCTATCCTATCCTCCTCTAATTGCTTCCAAGTTTACTTATTGAATCCCAATTATTTAATTTTTTCTCTCTCTGTATTCTCTATTTCCAAATATACCATAAACCATATAGTGCATTTTCTTAACTAGTCATTTTTTCAGCCACTCTTTTGGATACGATTGCGTCTCAAGGATCAACCTGTTTCAACTGGAGACAGATATTCTCTGCTACATTGCTGGAAACTACATTGTGCTACTGGATGTAACAACCAAAAATAGAACTTTCATACGTAGCACTGGTGGATATGCTATTTCTGCACTGACTGTAAGTCACAGAGAAATAATTTTAAATGATATCAATTAAGATATTTTCAATTAACCCATATTCATATATCTGATGTTTTTAACACAATTTTTAACACATTACCATTATCTTTTTGTGGGGTTGGAAGGTGGGGGGGGTCAAAGTGCCCGGAATTGTTTTCGCTTTACAAGCATTTACACAAAAATAAATTTCAAAATATTTTAGGAGAATCAGACCACTTGTTTCAATCTAATGGGAAAATAATCTTCCTGGTTCTTTCCTTAATTAACCATTTGTAAGTTTTTTTGAAATTGTCATTATATGATGCGAGATTCTGAAATAGTTATACTTGTATTTCTGAAGTTTTTATAAAATTGCTTTTGGTAGGTTCATCCTTCTCGCAACTATATGGCAGTCGGAGAATATGGAGATCATCCAGATATCAATATCTACGAGTATCCGTCCATGAAACTCTATCGCATACAACGCAAAAATGCTCTCAGGGGTTATGCTGATCTTGCCTTCAGGTTGGTATTTATAACTTTTTGTCTTGGTACAAAGTACTGCTGCTGGGCGATTCACGATTTCTCAACCAATGTAATAAATTTAATATGTATTTCAATGCTTTTCACTGTGTCTGAGGGTTATTTTTTCAATGAAATATTCAAAATATTTTATTTTAATTTATTTTAATAATGAATAATTAAATCTTTGAATCACATACTTAACCTGTAATATTCAGCAATTGTTATAAGCATTTTACAATATAAATATATAAATAGCTTGGAAACTAAATATAAGTATCTGTTAGTTATAATTGCTTTCTTAATGGGTATTACAGTCCAAATGGCAACCTTCTTGCATCAGTGTCTACTAGTCCTGATAATCTACTGACCATATGGAACTGGAAACAAGAGCGGATAGTTCTCAGTTGTAAAGCTTTCTCTCAGGATGTCTATCACGTCAGCTTTTCTGCGGAAACGGCCGGGGAACTGACAACTTCCGGACTTGGCCACATTAGGTTACAAAATAAAGATTAAAAAGTATTAAGTGTATTTCATAACATTGTCTTAAAGTGCTATTTATTTGCAAGAAATGTTTTTCAAAAATATCAAATTCAGAATTTAAGAAGTAATAATATCAGTTTATGTTAGATAAATATTGCTAACAAAGCTTGATATTACGAATCATATTTATTTATTAATTCAATAAAAAAATATACAAAGTATATTTATAATATACAAAGTAAATGTATTCACCTGAATTGTGTACAAAATGCAAGAAAACGCATTATATACAGTACATACAATTAACTGAAACAATAATTTTTTTTAAATCTCTAGATTTTGGAAAATGGCTCGCACATTCACCGGCCTAAAGCTCCAGGGGGACCTGGGCAAGTTTGGCAAACATGAGATCTCAGACATCGACTGTTTCACTGAGCTCTCTGATGGTAAATCTCTGTCTGGTTCTGAGAAGGGAAACATCTTGATGTGGGATGGAGGTTTGTGCATTGCGGAGTTTCAGAGATTTGGATCAAAGACTTGTCACAAAGGGCCACTGCAGCAGATCATTATTGTAGACGGGGAACTTTATACTATGGGACTGGACGGTTATATTAGGGTGTGCCGTCTAGTTTTCTTGTTTTTATGCTTTTTCGCAGGTTTAGCTTTTTATATTTCAATATATAAACTAAAGTTTAGATTAAGTTGAGAATGATATACAGGAAATGTTTGCGCATTGATTCAGAATTGTTTAATTTTTTAAATGTAAAACTATAGTTATTTGCATTGACTTTAAATTATAATTATGGCCCTACTCATAGTATAGTATTCTGTCAGTGAGTGATATTTATATAGGCTACATTTCTTGAGATCATATGCTCATGGCTAGGTTTTATTATCAAACACTCAATGAAATAATTCATTTTTATCAGGTTTACTCATAACTATTATAGAATTTGTTTTAAATATATATGATTTAAATTAAATACTTACGATTCTTGATTTCACTGAGACAGGTTTGGGAACTGGATAAGATCGAGTCAGCGGAAATAGAACATGACCACATGATTATAGAGTTGGAACTTTTACACGAGTTAAAAATTGGGACGGATTCTCAGCTACGTCACATGATCAGGTCATGTGATCGTCCTCTTTCTACAAATTGGTTTGCTCAGGTATTGTAACCTATTCAAGAACGATATATTTTTGTTTTTTTATACCATTACAAATTTTTATAAATTTAATAGAGACTTAATGTCGTGAAATTTTCAGATATTTTTGAAATTTTAAAGAATTAGCCAGTTAGTGGGTTGTTAATAATTAAATAAGAGTAATAGTTATGTATATGTATTAACTATATGATGTCAGATAACAGACATAGCTTTAAAATAGTATACTTTTTAATAGTAACTTTCAAATAGAGCAACAATATGAATAAGGATATTTTTGTCTTTCCATGATATTTCTATATTGATTTTGTTGCTTATTATTGACTCTACGCTTAATATTAATCAATAGATTATGTTTACAGGATTCTCGTGGTGGCATATGGAAGCTGGATCTATCGTTTCTATTTTCGTCAGAAGAGCCTGAGAGGTTGATGAGTTTCCACTCCGGACCAATCCTGGCCTCTGCTGCTTGTCCTGTTAGCAATCTTGTCGCTACAACTGGCTATGATTGTAAGCCATAATCTTGTTTTAAATCTTTAATCTCAAAGTCTACATAATCTTGTTTAAATTATTAGTAATATTAATCATGTCTTTTAATTAGGTGTGTAATAATATATAATGAAAATTGCACATTGAAATGTATAGGTAATTGTAAATATTTGCATTATGTTTTGTTATATACTTCTGAAGGTTCTTTTGTTATGTATTTCTGAAGGTTCTTTTGTTATGTATTTCTGAAGGTTCTGTGCGTATTTATGACTATGTGTCTAAGACTTCAATTTGTATGTCAAGATTTAATCGATCTGGTAAAGTACTCCTATGGCTACCTCCCAATGTAAGATATTTACATATGTTTCATATATTATTGTATCCTTAATGATTGATTTCTATTATTGACGTTAATGATGGAAATAAACTTGAAGTTGTATAGAAGTGCTTATATCATACAAAATAATTCCATTTTTATTGGATTTATATTTAGTGAAAACTAGTTATAATTATTCTTATAAAATTAAATGAAGGTTTAAAAACGTACTTGAGCCAATGATTTGAGCTGATTACTGAATAAAATCAATTAATACAGATTGATCCGAATGGCTCAATTTTAATGGCTGGATTTAATGACGGAGTTGTGAGAATACTGAGATTACTTCGTGAGACAGATGAACCTGACATGTATGGACGAAAGAAACAAAACGACTGCCTGCTGACTCTTATAAAAGTGATGAAACCTCACAGGGGGGAAGTCAACTGCATGAAACTGGATCCTGACTGCGTCTTTCTCGCTACTGCGGTAATGCCAAACTTATCTTTGAATATTTAGAATTTTTGTGACAACATTTCATTGTTTAGGCCCTTTGAGTAGCTATTATTTAGCATTATAGCTATTTAAGAATATTAAGTTGCTTTGTACTAATATTCAACATGGTTTCTTTATGTATGATTGTATTTGTTAGCTAAATATACAATTATATTATTATGATGTCTATTAAACAGTTTCTCAGTGTCAATATTACTATATTTGACAAAGAACATTAATTTCAACTGTATGTTTACCTGTTCAAGAATATAGCATCATCATCATCATATATCTATAGTTTAATTGATTTAGTACAAATATGATAAGGCATAATGCTCCGTTTCTTTCTAAATCTAAATTGAATTGAAATAGATGCTTTATGAATGTAAAATACTGGTATTCTCACTGGTTTTCTGTTTAGAGTGGCGATGGATCAGTGTTCTTCTTTGATGTTGCTGGTGGCTTTGCTCCCATTGGTTTTATCAGAGCGCCTTCTGCTGTCACTTGCATTGATTGGTCGCCCAAGCACTTTGTTAGTTACATGAAATTCAGTTTCCTTAAGTTTCAGAAACATTATTACCATACAATGAATAATATTACATATATTAATATCTTTATATGTGGATTATATACAATTTATAGTGTGCTGGTGGTTTTTTTAATCAATAATTGATTTTCACTAGTTATAAAATAATTACTAATATTAATTTATAAATTTTTTCACTATTTTATTACATTTATTTTAAAGACAATCGTATATAAATGCCATCAATGTGTTGTTTATTTTAGGAGAAGAAAACTTTGTTGGTTTGTTGTGTGCTTGGAGAAGTGCTGGAGTTAGAGGCTCCTGATCCTCTTAAATTTGATTCAACTGAATCTTACCTATTAAGTCATCTTCCGATTAAATTATACAAATTCTTAAGCATCAAATCTAAATTACTGGTAGTTTTTAGAGATCCACAGTGGATTTATTATAACCTTATATTTTCACATTTTATTGTAGTAATTAATTGTTAATTGATTATTATTAATCAGTGAATACAACTTGCATTTGTTCAATAAAAGTGCAAAGTTGGCAGTTTTTCAGTTTTGTATTTTTTAATAAAATGATCAATGACTATTGGTAAGTTGTTAGTTATCAAGAAAAGTAGATTACTGCAGTGATGCGTGTGAGAGCATACTGGCAAGTCAGCACAGAAATATGATTGGGAGTGCGAGTTCAGTTCTCGGTGTATCTATCAAAGAGATACTGTTAGTGTATACCGCTTGCCAACAATTTAATTTATAAAGAAACCTTTTTTATTTTGATAATAAGCCAATTGTTAGTACAGGTAGTTTTAGAAACAAGTAATAATACATTTAATACTCATGAAATAGAGCTTTAATACAGCATGAAATAGAGCTGGAGCGGAAGGCAGCAGAGGAAAAAGAAAATCTAAGAAAAGCAGAAGAAGAAAAGAAAATGTTGAAAGAAAGAGGTTTAGCGGTAGAAGAAGAAATGCCTAAAAAAGGTATAAAAGTTCTTCTTTTTATTCATGTTTGTGTATATGATGTCATCTGCGAATCAGGATTTAAAAATAAAAAATATTAGCACAATTAATGTGGTAATTATAGATGTTATAGAAGAAGAAGTAGAAGAAGAGGATTTAGAAGCAATTGAAGAGAAAGAGAAGGAAGCGAAAGAGAACGAATGGCATCCGGAGTATCCTGCCATCCCTAGTCCTATACTGGCAGGATTCTACAGTGAAGAGACTGACAAGTTTTGGCTTTCTATGGTAAGAATGCAATTAGTGATTAATTGCAGCAAAAAGGTATGATAATAGATTTTGTAAAGAAAATATAGTCATGCTACATATTCTTAGTTATGCATTTTTTTGTAGAGTATATTTGATTGTTTTTTACTTACAAAAAGTAAATAAAATAATCATTAAAATTATACAGCAGGCAATATTTATATTTTATCTTACTTTTATTTGTCTCATTGTTCAATTGCGAGTTATTGTTCCAACTTTTGTAGCAACGTATAACTTTAGTATTTATTCTCTGCCAGGGAGAGTTTGATTCAGGCTACCTCTATGAGTGTCAGTTTAATGAAGAAGATTTAGATGATGACTTGAGCACTGACAGTGACGTGTCAGACGTGTCAGCGAGGGAACCAATCAGAGCCGTCATTGTGCCGAGGTGTTACGATGTGCCGATATGTTGCATCACTTTCAGGTTCTTCTATAGTTCAACACAGATTTATCAAAAACAATTCATTATTAATATTAATTGTTAATATTAATTGAGACTTATTCTGAATATTTAATGTGATAGACTTAAGCTATCTGTAAAAAATGTTTAAGTTTTTAAGTGTATTTTACAAGCCTATTATCGTTTACTTTAATTGAGATGTAATATTAGGCCTAATATCAAGTTCTAACAATTTTTCAGATTTTTTGTTCAAGGTTCTTGAAAATGTTACTTTATCCTAGCTTAATCCTGTTATAATTTTTTCAAATGTTTCGGCGATTTTAGATATTAAATTTTAATTCTTTTTACTTTTTATTATTAAGGTTTTAAAATTATTATTTAAATTTATAATTTTTAAAAATAATTATCAATGTTTGCAATTTACAATTTTTCTTTTACATAGCGCCAACAAGAGATTTGCGGTGTTTGGTCTTCAGAACGGATTCATTCACGTCTACGCATTACTCGACGACGATCTCGCTAATTTTTCTCTTTACTGGACTCAAGGTTTTCATGACACCGTGTATGGTGACGTCACTAGTCTCTCGTTCAGCTTTGATTCTCGTTTTCTCTTCTCTACGGGTCTCGACGGAAACTTTTTTGTCTATAAGATAACGGACGCTGAGACGTGGAGCGTTAGGGAACTCGTTAACGTGAATCTGACGACTCTTTCTGCTGTGGAAGTCAGTTGTAAATAGTTTTACAAATTAAATCTTTTAATGAAAGTATTATTCTAAAGTATTTAAGCTATTAGTAGTAATTACGTTTATTACATTTTTTAATTAAAGTTTTATTTAACTAAAGTATTTAAGAAGTCATTCGCCAATACCGTTATTAAATCTTTATCAGTTAGCTTTCTTATTGTTTTACCACTCCTAGAAGATTTAATTTAAAGTTAAGCAACACCTTTATTTCTAAAATTGCATATAAGTTTAATGATGCAAATTGAATTGCAACTGAAGCTAAGAACTTGCATATAAATATTTCAGTGTTTTATTATAAAGTTTGTTTTGATAAAATTGGATGTATTTACTTTGATAGGATATGGAAGAATTAATTGCAGAAGACATCACAGATCCAAAGGCATACACGTAAGTTATGACTATTAAGAATGCGCAATATTTAGAATTGTTGTTTATTCTGTAATTATTATTTAAATTTATATTTCTGTAGCAGTAATTGGTTTTTATTATTAGTGTATCAGTTTTTACAGAGCATACAAATTAAGAAGCCTGCAATATAAATCTATAATAGCTTACGCTTGCATTACAATTTACAATATTGTAAATTTACAGAAAGACATTAAATTGATTAGTCTTTCTGTAGAATTTACAGAAAGACTAATCAATCTGCACAGGATAATGTTCAATTCATTAAATTATTTTATTGTACATTTTTTGTAATTTGTAATATTATTTTTATTTTAAGACATTTTTATGCTATTAAAATATTATATATTTTGAACTGACATCACTCTATTGTTGTATTTGACTGAAAGTTTCATGAAATCCATCATCCATTTAGAGCTATATGAAATTAATCGAAAGTTAAAATCAGTTATTTCATACAACTCATAGAATCGAGGATATGAAGCGCAGAAAGAAAGCTGACTTGATTCAAGAACTGGCTGACAAGAAGAAAGATATTCTGAGAGAAGACATTGAACATTTACGCGATCGCTTTATTCAAGTTCGAATAAAGAACAGAATGTTACCACACGGATATAGACTTCATAAAAAGGCAGAATTTTGCTTACTTGTTTTTTTGGTATAAAAGGACTGTAAAAAACTGTAAAAAAACTGTAAAAAAACTATTTTGCTAAAAGTTTTTTGATGTAGAACGTATCAAGGTGTTCTTCACATGAAATTGTAATGTCAAAAAGATTGAGTTAGATTTTTTGAGATCATGATTCTGTTAATTGTAGTGAATGAATTTAAAGTTTTTTTTAATTAGATTTTTATTATTTTCAGTATTTTGAGAGATTATTTAATCGCTTTATTATTATAATTATTATTCTGATGTTGTCAAAATTGTTGCCATCATCATTAAACAATTTACTATTGATTAGGCGTTAAAATAAAAGTAGAAAATATTTTTCATCAAGACTACGATTGCTGAATGACATATTAGATTCAGAGCTGCTGAATTAGGCATATTGCTCGAGAAAGCAACAAATTTAACTGCCCACCAATTTAAGCTACGCGAGACTTGAACCCTGGACCTTCGGAGTCCTGAACCAGTTGACCATATGGTTTAGAAAATTAATAAAATTAATATTTCAGGAATTCACAATGGACCCACAGATGGAGATAGATATAAAAGAGGATCAGGCAAGAAAGATAGAACAGCTGCATAAAGAAATAGCTTGGGAGGCTGAGAAACAGAGAATTACACTGGAAAAAGTTACAAATAGGTTTCATTGTAGAAATTAATACTTTTAACAATAAAAGATAGTAATTGCAATCTAAGTTTTAGTGGTAAGCATTAGATTTGTTTTATTTTTACACTTTTATCATTAAGAGTATCTTATGGTGGTGAAACATATGTTATACTCATTGATTGATCGATTTATTGAATGATTGATTGAATGGCTGATTTATTAATGTATTTATTAATTATATTATTTGTTTTATCTGTTATCACATATTCATATCTTATTTTAAATCCTTCAACTAATTATTGCAACATTAAGTAATATATAAATATGTCAAATAGACATGAAGTTATTAAGCTAATGAATTTTTACACTTAACCATCCCAAATATCTAGTATCTATAGTTTTTTCCCCAGATCATTTCCGTGTATTTATCCAATATGTATTTTTGTATTCTAGGTATCTAACATTAATACGTTGTCAGCGCATAGCGGTGCATGCATTCAGGCGTCAGCACTCAGTGCGCAGCTACCGATCTAGTTTTCCTTCAGAATTGCTGATCACTGCCTGGGCTGAATTGTATGAGAAAGATAAGATCAGACGACAAGAGGAACTGGATCAGTTAGAGAGAGACAAACTGATGATGATGATTGAGAAACCTGTCGGTTAGAAATTTAAAATTTTAATAAACTTCAGTTTAATTATATTATATTTTATAGAAGTTTTAATATTTCTATTTAATTGAACTATACTTCATAGAAGTTTTAGTATTTCAGTCCAATTGCATTACACTTTATAGAAATTTTAGTATTTTTATGGGATTTTAATATTTTTTTCATAGTATTTTAGTTTAGTGAAGTTTAGTGAACAGCCCATATCAGAAATCGGAACAGGACGATTCAGTCCCGCCGATTCAGTCCCGCCGATTCAGTCCCGCCGATTCAGTCCCTGCCCAATTCAGTCCTGGCCGATTCAGTTCCAAGATATTTAATTGGCTAGGGTTAGGGTTAGGGTTAGGGACTGAATCGGCTAGGACTGAATCGGCCGGGACTGAATCGGTGGGACTGAATCGGCGGGACTGAATAGTCGCGGACCCATCAGAAATTATGCTTACTATGTACTTTTTATAAGGAAGTTTTTAGTTTTAAAATGTAACTTTGATGATGTCTTTTGTAGAAGTCTTTGTTGATTTCAATGCTCCTTACACTGTCGCTGTTCGAAAAAGTGTTCAAATTGAAGAACAACCGATGTTACGAATTGAGGGCAATAGGGGAGTTGTTGTCAATAGGACCATTGAGAAAATGAATGAAAGTAAAAGAAGAAGAGAATTCAGAAAACAACAGGTTGCAAGGATCCATTTTAATCTGTATCCATTTATACATATAGTCTTAATATCTTATAGACATATAATTATGCATACAATCGTATTTTTTATATGTAAAACGCATCACAATGTGTGAAACTTTTAAGCGATATTATTTATTTGAATATTTTACTGTAGTGGAATCAGCTGTATGATATCAAATTACCGAATGACTATGAGAATCCAACTGACATAGCAGCCATAGAGAAAGCGAAGGAGAATATCGGAGACTTTCCTCTCAAGAGTTCAAAGAACTACGTAGTGCCAATTCATCTGCGATCCAACTCTCAGAAAACTCTTACCAATCTTATCCTACTCGAACGTAATGTATGTGCAACACGAAACTTTTCATTGAACTACTCAAAACTTAAATACTATCTTCATTTTTGTATGTAAATGTGTCTATATGTTATTGTTATGGAAATGTGACTTTCATTGGTATTTATTTTAAAATTGTATTGTAGGAACACTGGCAATGTTTTCTAGATAGATCTGTAATTTTCAATTTGTTTTTAAGCTTATAACTCTAGCAGTAAGAGAAATCAATGTGAGGCTTGATTACAGATTGATTAGGTTAAACCATTTCCGTATCCTTATTCCTATTGAGTTATAAAAAGATATGACAAGATATACATATCTTAGATTAAATATATTTCTATTTTCTATGTCATATTTTAAACATTTATAAGTATAATATTATAGAATATATATTATTTTAGATATCAGAGAGACAGCATGATTTCAACAGTGATCTGCTAAAGTTACGACAGAGAAAGTTGGAGATACTTGATGAAATAGGTAGACTCCTGGAACAACTAGAAGGGATTCATGGTCAGCTGAGTATTGATCAGAGAAGATTTGTAGATGATATACCCGCACTGCAGCCAGATGAAACACCAGAAAAGTTTGTTTTTTAATATAGTTAAATTAATTTCGAAGCATTATAATGTGTTACAAAAGATTTATGGATATACACGCATGTTAAAGAATGTATTTAGTTGAATTGACAATATATGAACAGACCAGGTCTGATGAAGTGTTGAATTCTTGTAAACTTTCAAACTTTATACTAATGAGAGTTAAAAACTTAATATTAGATTTAATTGCAGAATGCACGAGTATACGAAAGAGACTTTGACTGTTTGGAAGAAAAGTCATATACAAGATGGTCGCCCATCTGAACATGACAGTTTAGAGGCTCTCACTAAATCTAGAAATCCTGTAATAGAAATGGCTTCTACAACCATTTCTATTGTAAGGGAATATATGTTTAATAATGATTTAAATCATTATATTTAAATAATTATAATTAAATATAATGATTTAAATGTAATGTTTTTGCTCGAGTATATTTAACTAATTTTTAGATTCAAGTTTTGTAATTAATTAGTTGATGCAATAATGGATATCGTATATAAAATGTTTTTTTAATTAAGTGTATTGAAACTGCCTGTCACATCATTATTCCTTTTAAATCCAATTGCCGTGTTGTGAAAACCTGCAAATACATTAAGTATTGACAGTAAATCTGATTATAACTTATATTTACATCGTTGATTATTGTATACATTCATCTCGATTTATGTGATATAGTTTTCATATTTAATATTTAATTAACATAATACTGATTTTATATTTATTTTCCATATTGCTGTTAGCTTGCTGGCAGACCTTCTGGCGGAAAGAAGAAAAGCAAGCGCGCTAAAACAGCGCGTCTCCATCACGATACGCGTGATGATTTTACTTTGTATGAAAAACGTTTTCAGGAAGATCAGCTGATCAGGTTATATTAAAACTCCACTAAATTTATATTTTGCACATCGTTTATTTCTATTATAAATTGTTTCTGTGATAGTTTATTCTACTATAAAGAAGATATTATTATGCATAAATTTTTTACGTGTGTTTTACTTATTTATTCTGATTTCAATTAACTGTCAATAATAGATACTAATGCACAGCAATGTATTCAATGCTACTTTTCAGGAAAATAAAATCTTTCGTTCAAATTTAGCATACTAGTTTTCTTATAAATCTTTTTTTTATTCTAGTTGCGCAGTCTTAATCATTTCATTAAAATATAATTCAATTACTTATAAACATATCTCTCATGTAATATATCATTTCTAATATTACATTATATTTTGTTAGTATTATCATCTGCATTCTTATCTTGTATATGTCTTGTATATGTCTTAGGCTGCAATTTGAACAGGATGAAATCATTGGAAAAATTGATGATCTGATATTGAATTTTGACGCAGAATTACTTTGTCTACGTCACAAACGATTTAAACTCGACATCGAACTGAAGAATGCTGACTTTAGGTTAATTAATTATTAATTAATTTTAATAATTGTTTCGCTTACTAGGTTTACCCATTATGCACAATCTATTCACTTACAAAGCTTCTTTCTGTTGTTATTTATCTATAATATCATTTTAAAAAACGTTTACGATGTAGTTGTGTTAATATGCAATATTTTATTCGACAATAAATTAGACACGTCACATTGACTGAGGAATATCTGCTACTGAAAGAATTTGAAAAAGTTGAGACGTACTACGTTGATAAGGTATCGAAAAGAAGAGGTGAACAAATGGAACTAAAACAAAAGGTTATAATCTTACTTATTTCGTTAAATTCTGTTTAATTATATAATCTAAACTGTAGGTAACATTGTGCAGCTTATTTTAGCCAATCATCACTAGAAATACTGCTATCATGTGTGTATGATATTTAAAATGGTACTTTTTTTTCTATATATTATGTCATTGTGTCTAAGCAGTGAACTGATAAATGCTTGATACTTCTCTTTTGTGATAGATCAATGAGGTATCAGGATCTATAGATCTCTACACAAAGGAAACTGCAGAACTTTTTGATCACATGAAAGAACTGGAAAACGGATGTCTAACATTGCTTGAGAATCACAAATGGAAAGATTATCTCTTTAAGGTTTACAAGAAGAAGATTAAGAGAAGGAAAAGAAGAAAAAGTTCAAGTTAGTTAAATTCAATCAGTAGATTTATCTTCCGATGATCATCTATCAGAATAATTTTATTCGTTGAAGTTCTTTGGGATTGTAACTCTACAATATAGAGTTTGTCATGTTTTTGAATTCATATCTATATGTCTTGTACGCTAGTTTAATAAACAATTTTCAGTCATTTATTTTTACTTTTGCAGTGGATAATGATGACGATGATGATGACGACTCCGAAGACGATGACGAAAGTGAATCAGACTCGGAAGACTACGAATCGTCATCATCAGAAGAGGAAGATGATGACGAGGATGATGACAACGATGATGATGACGATGAAGAGAAAGAGCATTATGATCTTGATGTGTGTCCATTGGATTGTGACAAGGCTAAGTACGATCAGATTTGTGTGATGAGAGAGGATCGCACGGACATCGTAGAAGAAACAACTGAGTTGAAACATCTCAAAGAACTGGCTGTTAAAGAACTTGAGAACTTGAATAAGAAGATGAAACTTGTAGATGCAAGCTATCTGTTATCAGAAGAGGAACTCAATGAATTTCAGGTCAAATGTCAAGACATACTTTTTGAATTAGTAAATTAATTAGTGCATCTAATTCAAAACATTTTGCCTGCATTTGTCTACGTATTTATTATAAATTAAATGATAATTGGAGTCTCTGAATGATCAGAAGTAGAATCGATCAGTTTTTCAAAAGTAGGATCTTTTCTTTTCTGAAATTCAGCGAAGATATTAGATGAAATTGTTGTTATGAATTGTTTGTTGAACAAATTTAAATATTGTTGTAAAATTGCTGAAATTCCATTCACAGGCTAGTTGGCAAAGTGTAACAATTTAACAGTGTTTTACAGGGTGCAAAACTAAAGAGTAAATAATTTTGAATGGAATGCTAAGAATATTTTAATTACAAATATGAATTGAAACTTTCTATATGTTATAATTGATATATTACAGTTAAAGAAACAGGGCGTTATAAATGCCATAGACATGATAGTAACTATACGCCTGCATCAGCTTGAATGCCTCGTTGATAAAAAGCTCATCGTTGACTTCACGCAATGTCTTGTCTTTGAAAATTACAATCTACTGACACTACGCAGACGTATCAAAGAACTAGTGGTAGAAGGCATTCAACAGAGAAAGGATAAAAAGTAATTTAATTGATTTTTTGCGGTGTTTAAACACATTTTTGCTATTGGTGTAACTGAATTAAGGTTTCATTTTTTGACTTTATAATATGGTGCAATTATATTGCTCCTTAGTTTAAAAAGAAATCAATTTCCATTTAGTTATCAAAGATCTAACTATATATGTTTAACTTTAATAATTTTATGAAAGCTACACATGAGCAAAATATCTCGGTTGTTCTCTGTACATACGCATTGAGAGTTTTTGAGAAGACATACACAAAAATTATCCTTCACAATTGCTTCCTTCAAAAAGCAGCGCAAGTTTTCTACTGTCTTGCAGAGAATCGTGTCAAAAGAGAAATCAGTTAGAGAGAGAGCAGCGAGCCACAGAGGAATATATTCGCAAACAACACGCAAAGTCTGATGAGTTGATGATCAAGAAGTTTGGACGTTTTGTCGACCTGGAGAAACTCGAGAATATTCTCATTTATCCACCTCTAGAAGAAGTCAGAGAGCAACTGAGGATCACAGAAAAACTTTGTACAAATGCCATGAGTGCTATGAAGGTCTGTAATGTCATTAGAGATTTATTATAGTTTTCCTTTATTACAGATTTCTTCTGTAAGTTGATGATTTGTCCTCACTGCGTTGGTGAAGCATGTGAGGTCTTGATACTTACATATGTCTCTGATTGACGTTGTCCTTCGATGGTTAAACAGACATTAAGTTTTAAGATTCAAGAGAACATTTTACAGCTAAATTGTTTCAATAGATAATTATTGTTTTGCAGACAAAGATTGATGCACAAGACGACCTGTATCTGAATGAACTGAAAGAAAACACTGATCTCATGTACGAGCAACATGATTTAAAGAAAGAACTTCGTGGATTAGAGTTTGACTTGGATGCAAAACAAATGGAATTGGTAACTTTCTGTTTATTGTGCAGTGGACTACACATCAACTTTCAAATCACAACTGTTAATTTGCATTAGATCACTTAGCATCACACACATAAGTGCAGTGTTTGCTACTTTAATGTACTGATATTATAATCAATATTGGATTAATATTGCAATATTGGATTAGTCTAAATTAAAGTTCTTATAATCTACGTTGCCCAATAAGCGTGTTGTTGACTATACACAGGGCACAGAGTTCACCGGTGAAGACATGTCAGAACTTATTCGATATCAAGAAATGGTTCGACTGACAAAACTACAAGAGTACGAACTCAAGAGACTCCAGCAAAAGATCCAAGCTTTAAGATCAAAACAAGTGAAATGCCACAGAAGTTCTGAAGGATTTCATTTATAAACACGTGCTAATTTAAGTTGTCTTGTAAGAAGTGATGTTTAATTGACTTAATCGTAATTGACCCGATTGCTAAATGTTCCAGAATGATATTTCATTGATTTTGTTGTTGTTTATAGTATATTACAAATTTTGCAGATATGACTTGAATTAAATTCTGTTTTGTTTCACAAGTGTTATTAATATAGATTTACCATAACTTTTTTCTACCTCTGCAATTATAAAATGTTTTCAAGCGTCAACTATACACAGATTACAATACTTATGATGCTCTGAAAATAAATTTTTATGTGAAATAAAACGCGTATTATGATGTATCCTTTTCATTTAATTATAAATTAATTTAAAATTAATTTTAATCTCAAATATTTCTGTTGCAAAGCGAAAATGACATTGTAGAATATATGCTAAACTTATTACAGTTGTTATAATTTTATTAAACAATACCAATAATAAAATATAGTACATATTACGTTGTACATATTATAGTACATATATTATTTGAAAAAGATGATATTCAAGATATTTAAAATCTGTTCATTTAGAGCGTATTGCAATATACTGTTTAAAATGTAATCATAATATAATGTTAACATAACTTAAGAAGTATTTATTTGTTACAAGCCAACTAAAAAAGGTGTAGTAAATATGCATAATTTAATATTGGAAGTCAAGAACTACACTTGGAATTGTAATTTGAAATAAGCAGTAAAAATTCATCTTTAGAAGCCAATTCTTGTACAGTACATTCCAAAATAATCTAAATACTAAAAAATAACGATACAAACAATTGAGCAATTTAAATATTAATTGATTTTATTCTTTATTACAGAGATGGAACAAGAATATTAGAATTAAATCAAAAAAATGTAAAATGTAAAGTAGAAAATTGATTCTTTACAAACATACTCCGTGAAACAGTCTCAATTTACATGAAGTTACAAGTTAATAATAATCATCTATGAATGTATAATTCTTCAAATAATAGTCTGAATAAAATACATAAGAATATAACAAGTCTGTACACGGTAGACTGCAAAAAACAAACATAAATGCAAAAATTTGTCGGTAAACATATCATTTTAATTCTTACAATGCACATTTCATATCTGGTGTTTCGGATGACAATTTATGTTAATATATAAATCTGATCTTTGGAAGAAAAATGAACTACAGTTGCAATATTAAAATGTTATTTAAATTCATGATGTTGTGCATTTACCATTGATATTTCCTTAAAATGCAAGATATGCTAGATATTTTATACTACTGTAGAAATATTTAAGTCAAAAAATACTATTAAATAGCAGTGCATTAACTCTCAAATTGCTTGATATTTAAACAATAAAGTACAAAAATATTTTCAAAACACATCTGTAAACTGACTACTAATGCATATTTATTCAATTGAAATTTGAATTAACCGTTTATAATAACTCTAATTTTACAGATAATACATAAAAACTAATTTCAGTATGATGGCAATGAATTTAAAATTTTGAAATATAAAAACGATAACATAGACACAAAATAATAGAGCAGTGGAAATAAACTTATTCGTCATAGACCAAAAAACTGATTTTTGATTGTCTTAAACGCACCGCTTATTTGATCAATTTATGACAATATTATTAAAATCTATTTAAAATTATTAATGCCTGATACGAAATTAACACAAATAAAAATGCATGAACGTCACGTTTTAAAACCAAACAATTGAAACTAATTTTTATCAATTTAACTTCTCAATATTTCATATAAATATTTATTTTATTGTTTTTATATCATATCAGACTCCTGAAATTAATTTCTTTATAATTTTAAACTTTATAAATCCTGACTTGAATCGAATGGGTATTGCTAACAAATTTAATAACAGAAATTCACGTATGTATATTTATTTAAACACAGAAATAATCTGAATTAATTAATTAATTTTTAATTATTCAACTTATTACATACGAAATCAAATGTTTATACAAACGAATACGCGCAAAGTGCTAATACTAAGTATCTGATGCAAACTGAAACAAAAATACGAACGAATACATTAAAGAAATAATATATAGGCACATTTGTATCACACGCACTTCAAAGACTAGCGTAAACATATTTTACACTTATTAATAATATACAATGTATACATATATTAATAATCACACAATATACGCAATTGCACATATTACACACACGAACATAAGCAGAAAATATTGCAGCGAAAATTATCAATTCAGTAATTTCATTTATTTACACAATCAAAATTCTAGCAATTTCTATAACAATGAGACAAGATAAAAACTAAACTCAGAATATCAGAAAAAATGTCAAATAATTTCTATACTTGTCATGGTGAAAAGAAAACAAAACAAGATATTAACACTAACTCATAACATCGCTAAAAATTGATGTTAAATTGCGCTAGAAAACGTCACAAGATGGAATAAAAATTGACTAAGATCACATTACATAACTACATCGCTTGCATCAGTCGTAAGGCAATTAGAAAAATATCTCATTCAACTCAAATTCTAACAAATAAATCACTAAATTTCATCAAATAATTTCTTATAAATTTCTATAATTTTAATCTCAAAAATTCATGACAAAGATTTTAATTTTCTGCTTCATATTGCTACATAACCATATATAACCTTTTGTTTGTAAAAAATTTATATCCAAATTTCCTCCCTTTTAACCACCCCCCACCTCATAATCCTCCCTCACTGAATGACCCGAACTGTACGTCGATGCAACCCATTCCCATTCATTTCCTTCCTCACCTTTCCCTCGTTCACTTTGATGTCATTCACCAGTAGCGGATCCTTATCATCCGGCCTAAAGTTAGTCACTTTAGTCATGTCGCGCGGTTTCATCAGAATCGTACCTGTGATGCTCAGCGGATCCACCAGCTCCACAGCGCCACCATCACTCGTCTCCTTCACTTCCACTCTCCCATCACTTACGTTCATGTGGTCCATCATCAGCACTCCACCGGTCTCCTCCCTCTCGCGCACCTGATTCTCACTCCAATTAGCAACCCGTGGTTCACTCCTAACCGCTTTTCCATCTCGATACCTCACCCCGGACTCTCCACCGTTCCGTCGTTCCACGATACTTCCATACCCCGATGATCTAGCTGACGCGACATCGTGTACATCTTCCACAGTGTCAGGTTCCGTTTTATTTTCCGCTACCGTTTTCCATGAATTCGGTCCGTATTTGCGATAGCTGTAACGCAGTACCGACACCCAGAACACCCAACCGACCGAGTAGATCGCTATTGCGCCGCACCGCGTCACCCAGTCAGGTAGCGGGTGAGACAAATACGAATACACAAGAGCGGACGATACGCCGATACGTAGAAAAGTGAAGATAGCGAGAAATGAGAGATCGACGGCGACGGCGAGTGACGAGTTCTTGTAGCGAGATGATTCGCGTAAGAACCAACGCGTCTGAAGGAGAGGGTTGGTCAGCTCTGTGCCGAATAAAGCGGCCATCATCTCAGTGCCGTGGTGGCCGCGAGAGAGAACGAGAGAGTTGCCGAAGATGCTGAGAATGTGATGAAAGAGCATGACAGGAGCTGAGAGATAGAAGGTTAAATACTTCAGTAAAGAGTGAAATGTAAACATTACCATATATGGAATGTAAACATTACCGTATATGGAATGTAAACATGCAATATAAATATTACCTTATAAGGAATGTTAACATTACTGTATAGTATCAAAATATAAAGTACTAAAGGTGATTTAGTAGAAAAAAATTCATGATGCATCTAGTTCTAGTTGATCGTTAAATTTGAGTTTAACAAATTTAGTTTATGGTTATCTTTAATTAGTTTAAAACAAAGTTTTGCAATGTAGAGATGCAAATAGAATTCAACGCTCCGAGCTATAGTTTCATTTTTACTTCTCTTTTACAATATAGAAAATGGGATGTTACAAAATAAGAAAGTTTATGAGTAATTGCTAGCAAATGTAGACCTTCAGTGTTGTAATAGAGACACCAGAGTAGATCAAAGATGAAGTATCCGAGAGTAAGAACGCAAGTCCAGTGTTGTAGGGGGGTATTGGGTCCGGCTGAAACAAACAACACAGGGTAACATCTCTAAGTAGCGCAATAACAACAGAGCAATAAAAATACTCAAAAAAAACAGCGACTATATAACACAAACATTTAAGAAAAACAATACAATAGAGCATTACAGATCTATAACAATAAAAAATTAAATTAAATTAAAAATATATCCAATACAATAGATCAAAAATAGATCTAAAAATAGATCGTAGAAATAGACCTTATTCTGCAAGTTAATCACATTGACTCAATCCACTAAACGAAACTTTAATTTGTATTTTACCGGGATCTGTGAATGGCCAAGGACCTTGGACAAAACCAGCGTACCCAGACATGCAGGTGATGACGATGGCATGAAGGAATGTAACCAACCGACAGTGCCACTCAGCGGACCGTGATGACACCAAGAGATTTAGCGCTGAGTAGACCGTGGTCCATAGAACCAGGGAAGTCAAGACAAAGACTGACCAATGGAGATGAAGTATGTCATTCATGAGAGGCAACTCAAGAGAGATCATCGCAATGTCTAAAATGTTAAATTATAAACTCACATCAATAATTATTAGAGAAGTGGTTAGTGTGCTTGATTCGAAATTAATACGTCCAGGTTCGAATCCCGGAGAGCTCACTCTTTCCCTAACTAGCTACACTTTTAGTAAGGGGATTAATTTAACAGCTATGTCTGAGACATAGTTCATATAGCAATTTCTAATTACTATATCTCTTTTATCGCTTATATTATAATTATCACTCAATAAATATAAAAAATTTGTTAATTCATAAAAATGCACTGTTTTCGTAACATTAAAACAATTAAATATATCTGATAAAATATCATACCGCTCAAGAGTAAGATAATGACAATCTTGATGTTATGTTGCAGATGATAAAGATGTACAATAAACCAAGTGGTATAAAAGATAGTCTGTCGTTACAATACAGCCACAAGACTCATTCTAGTCTAATCAAAATATAACAAAATGTTAGAAACTATTTATAGTAATTTAGCAATATAAATCATATTTCATAAAGTCATAACTTGTAAGGATGTACTAAAGCTAGAAATTAATTTAGTATCAGAAATTAATGAAATGATAGGGTATAAACACAGTAGAGTTAAAACATTTTCACTGATTTCCACTAACCCATTATTGTTAAATTTTGCAGTTTTACTCGTAATAATAAAGTGCCCGACACATTTTATAAAAAATATATCGGCACACACTATTTGAGTACAAACTCCAAATAATAAGTGTAATGGTTAAAAATTAAGGTTTAGGTTAGGATATAATCAGGGTTTAATATTAGTTTTATAAATCGTGTTAGGGTTATAAATCGGTCTGAATCGATTAAGACTAGATTTGTATCGAAATCGTACGGTACCGAATTATAAATCTTTAAAAAAACCGTCAAAATGCCGAAATTAAAGCATCCAACATCTTAAATCTTTACATCTCATTAGTTTAGGGTTAGAATTTATTAATACACGACCCTCATCGCTATCCTTCTTCCTAATGAAGTATTTATTAATAGTAATGAATAATTAATTACAAAATTAAAGCTAAACAGTTGAATTAGATATAATTAATTATTTAATTAGAAAATTACAATAATTTAATCAATTAAAAAAAATCAACAAAAATTCAACTTTTCTTCTTACTCTGATTCCATATTGTGACGTCACTCGCCTAGCAACCATTTATTTTAGAAATTAAAAATAGCTTGTACAGAATGCCAAATGGGGTAGGAAGCTAAAAAGGGG
>JAQIXG010000488.1:0-31858 GCA_034700105.1 Oconnorella tubifera
GTTGAAATATAGCTTGTTAAAAGCAGAATTGAATTCTCTACAAAATAGAAAAAGAATTTTTTATGTACCTTTTACCATATTTGCTGAAGGGGTAGGACCCATCATTTCGTGACACCGTGTAGTATTAATATTACATGTATGTATCTTGAACTTGATCTAAATCATCAGCAATTTATTGCATTATGGAAACAAAATTAAAATGTGAATGATTGGCATTGGAATTTGAGTCAAACCTTTGATCATAAGAGCAATAATCGTAAGAAAACACCATTTTTAATTTAATACCGGTATATTTTTTTGATATAATGATCCAAATAAACATTACATTGTCTAATGAAGCAGCTTTGGCCTACAACAGTGACATCACTTCTAGCTGTTAATTCCGAATCAAGAGCACTACTGACTTGTTCACACATTCTACAATTAAATTAATATTGTTCTCGCTATAATACTTAGAGTAGAAGCTTTATTTTTATCCTCATTCAAATAGCCATCCATATGTCTCTCTTTTTTTTCACACATTCCAGTTTCAATCATAGTTTACAGCCATAGTTTATGACTGCAAACTATCATAAAATGAAGTAATCCATGTATGAGATTTCGGATTTGAATTTTCCTCTGCCTTTTTGAGAGGTGTCTATAAATAATCTTTGACCTTTGGTGCATTTGAAATTGTCAATGAATCAGTAGCTGTCTACGGCCAGTTGAATTAGTTACTTAGGCCTACTTTCTTAAAGTCTTTTGAAAAATTCTTTTCAAAAAAGTATATGTAGAGTTGATAGGTTAGAGTAATTATAAAGCCATTATCAAAAAAGCATTGATACTTCAGGTCAGTTAGGTAAAGTCGAATTTAGTTCAAGTTAGGATAAGTTGGCAAGTTGTGTGGCAATTTTAATTGATAAATTTTAATTTCGGTCTAAATGGAGCATGAACTGTCCCATTAATCACATTGTAAACTTTTAACAATATAATTTGATATGATTGACTTAGAGATAAGCATTGGGATATATTCAGTTATATCAATGAAATACTAATGACAGTTTCTACTAGAAGATATGATATTAAGCTATTTTTTAATAGCATATTTTACATAAATTCTGAAAAATATATTGGTTCTAAATTGTTACTTAAAAGTGTGTATTAAAATTGTATTTGTAGCGAAGTAGTGTATATATATAACGATAAAATTGAAGGAGAAGATCTCATTCAACCTACATGCGCATGTCCATCTCGGTATCCTGCACTCTCACTGGAAGACCCAAATTACTGCACACAGAATCCTGGTCCTGGTAGCAGTCAGATCCAGATGTACAGACTTAATCCTGCCAGTCATCCTCAGCAGTTCATTACTGATGGAAAGGAAATGACTTTCTGGATCTCTCCATGGTCAGCTAATGGGGAATATCAAGTTAACACTATAGCCATTGATTTTGGCGCTGTTTATCAGGTTAGTGTTTGCGTTGAATTCTGGATTTGATTTTTTTGTAATTAATAGAAGTTCTGATGATGTTGGAGTTTCTGATTCTTTCAGTATTTATTAAATGTGTACAATTTATAATATGTATTACATTTCAATGTTTTTATATTAGCAAACTGACTGAGTGATCTGAGGTATCCTATGATGCCTCATGGGATACCTCAACACAGTATCCAATAAAACAGCCTTTGGCTGTGTTTTCTTATGCATTATATTGTATTTTCAACAATTTAAATAAGTAGTCTGAATGTAAAATTAAGCGCATTGATGACAAATTATATTTAATCAGTTTTTAATAAAACTTGGCAAAATGTAAAATGTTTTTTGTTACAATCTGTTGTCTTGTAATTGTGTTATAAATCAATTTGATTTATAGTATCTTATAAATGCTTAGATTATGCTATTCATTTATATTAAATACAAACTATATTTTCTCATAGAAACTATTTAGAGCGTTATTTGATTTATTGATATACATTGATACGATATTGCTCTCAAGATGAAATCATACTGTTTGAAGAACAACTTAGTTACCTATTGTACAGTTTGACATGAAGTGCACATGGAATTCTAAAATACATTAATATAAACATTTTTCTTTAAAGTTTTCTATATCAGCTCAATAGATTGTTTATTCCTATTGAAAAAAAAACCCAGTATATCAGTTATAAGTGAATAAATGTTATTGAATAATGGTTGAACTTTCTTTCAATTTATTATATTTTAAAATTGTGTATAATTTGCCATCAGATAAGTTGAGGATTACGCATTGTTATGTTTGATTCAAATTTGTCAAAAAGCGAAGTTTATTTTTATTTAGGCTCTGCTACATTCTTTTGGTAAATTTCTTAGTATATTTTGTGAATTCATAAGAAGCTTTACTGCATATACGTTTATAATGATGTTGTCTTACTTTTCTAAATCGTATCATACCGAGTATGCTCTTTTTATGGTCTGAAATTATTTTACAAACTACATCATATATAGTCTGAGTCTGATTTAATGAGTTTCAATGTCTCAATGTAATCGAATAGCTGCAGAGAATATCCAATTGCAGTAATAAGCTTGTGATAGGTAAGATAATAATTGTATTATGCATTGTGCATTGATTGTTGTTGCTATTTATAAACTGATTGTTGTTATTTAATGTTGGTCAATTTATGCCTAGAGATGTTGTGACCACATGCTGATTTACAGTATGTGTGGTTATTATAATAAGAGAACATAAGCGTTTATGTTGGCGCACAAGTGCTTTTTACATGATGAATTTATTAAGTAAAAAACACATTAGATAACAAACAAACTGAAATAAAGTTAATTGATTTTAACTAGGTGGTGGCAATCGATATTCTGTTCTACAGTCCCTTCCCAAAGCTTGTAAGATATTTGAGAAAACCGGAAGTAGTCTCTCAATGGGAGCCTTGGTCGCTGTATTCTAGTAACTGTAGCTCTGTGTTACTGCCTGGACTTCGTTGTTTGGATTATGGCTCGTATGTTGTTATTTCATATCTTATTTATTTTGCAAGAGCAATTGTCTAAACTAGGATCATTAATGAAGTATAATGCGATTGAAAGGATTAATCATGATCATTAATCATTTTGAGTTAGAGATTATTCAAAATGTGACATGAATACTTTCAGCAGTGTTTTTTATCATGTGCTATTATCATTCTAGTTTAATAAAATTTATTTTAAAGATCATCTTTACAGTTTATAAATAACATCCTCGTTTTCATAGAGGTTATCTTTCAGCTTTTGAAGTATTTCATTAAATTACATTTTGCAGTTCTTGAGTATTTTGATACAGTATACTTCAATATAAAATAATGATGCTATTTTTACAACACTTTTATTAGCTTCATGTGTTTGTATGTACGTATGTATATATCCATGTGTGTATAGTACAAATCTTGTAATCGATATTTAGCCAACTTTCCATTTTACCATTGACTTGAAAGTTTGCATACAAGACAACTTCCGATTAAAATTCACGAATCAATTAACAGATATCCTAATTGATCATTAATTAATTAATTATTTAATTAAATTCATTAGCTTCATTATTCAACTTTTTGAGACGACCCCTATAGATGAACACAGCGCTTCGTTACTAACAAATTAATTCACTATTGAATTGCATGGAGAACCTATCAATATGTCACAAAGAATAATTAATAATTTAAAAAATAAATATTTTACGCAGTAATATGTAATAATATGTATTAAAGTGTTGTTTATAAAAAAGTATTTTTTACAAAAGTTATTACATTTTAACGAGAGTTATAAAATATAACTAAAATACTCTTTTACTGACAGTGTTTTGATTGCTTCAAATGGACACGTGCGTATAAATCTGACTGCAGAGCCATTGCTGAGTACATGGGCTAGAGCCATCAACATATCACTCGAGGGATTTATGAACGGTCTAATAGATCAGCATAGATATCATGCTGTTTGTGAAATACAAGTCCTTGCCAAGTATGCACTACATGTATAATTTTTTTCATTTAATTCTTACGAATTGACAGAACATAATAGGTTTACAAGTACATGAAGGCTTATAAGAATCTAAGACTTACAATCTTTTTGAGATGTGACAGCTGTATAAGATTGTGATTCTTATATTTTAATGAATGCTAGATGCATCTTTATAATTTTTAAAAATGGCAATTGAGGCATTGACAAATGAAATTTGCAAATAGTGCTCATGGCGTTTTGTGTTGATTTTTGCTGTGAAAAATAATACATTCTGGTATCTGTAATGGAGGGCTGCTCTATGCTTTGAAACAGCGTATCAAAAGACATAGAATTAGTGTGGTTAAGTTGTAGATCTTGCAGAGTAAAATAGCACTGTTGAATAATAAATATACAGGGATCGGATATTATTTAAAAAAATATTGAAATCAAAACTATTGCTAGTGATTGATCTATATATTTTTTGTCATGCAATTTAATTGCTCACATTATATTGTTTGCAATATGTACAATATATTTTTAAAATACTGTATGTACAACATATAATTTTGTGAAATATATTGTGGGCACAAATTAGTAGATGTCACAATATATTGTGATATTTCGTTTTCAAGTAGTATCAACATAGTGGCCATATTTTGAACATTGAAAGTAAAAACTGTACATTGTTTTGCTTAGATGTGCATGCTTTGGATCAAGCAGCATATGTGTTAAGGACAGCAGTTCATCCTATCAGTGTAAGTGTGATCCAGCCTCACAGACAAGTGGCCCTAGATGTGATCAGTGTAGCTTTGGTTTCTACAGAGATGCTGTTGCTCGTATCTGCACACCTTGTAACTGTTCTTCAATGGGCACTTCAGATCCAAGCACTACTTGTAGACTTGTATGTGCGATTCATTCAGTATTTCTTAACTCATACAATATTAGTTTCTGAAATAATATTATTTTTATTGATATTATTTTTTATCAAAAGTTGTAGTTTTCATGATGTTTTAAACTGTTAGGTTTATTGTAAATACATGGATGGCTTTAGTTATGTTAGGATTATGAGGCTTCTTAACTCTTGGATAGAGTTCTCTTTGTATAATTTATTTTATTAACGTTTCAAGAAATGATAGAACTAAATGATAAACTTATTTTCCTTTGCTGGAACAAACCATTAAATACTAAATATTGAAAGAATAATTAGCTGTTGTAAATAATAAGGTGCAGAACTTGTTTGATAAGAATGTCAAAGAGAAAAATAAATATCTAAAAATTCCAGATAAAGTGCAGTGAGGCAAGTGCTATAGCAAATAGCAAATATGAAATGAAGAGTGCAACGATGAGATCTACATGAAGGATGAAATAGTTTAATAAAATATTGAATCATCTATATTTCTTAATTAGAGTATGACTTTAACATATAGTATTATTTTATTTTCTAGGAAGATGGACAATGCCAGTGCAAGGAATTTGTTGATGGTCAAAGCTGTGATACATGCTCCACTGGCTATTTCAATCTGGCGTCATCAAATGCCTATGGTTGTCAACTGTGTAACTGTGTCACATCTGGCACTGTGAATGGAAGTACTTCGTGTGATATTGCGACTGGACAATGTCAGTGTAAAGCCAATGTTGAAGGACTGAAGTGTGATAAATGTAAGACAGGCTTCTATTCACTACAGTCGGGCAGCTCTGATGGATGCACTCAATGTGCATGCAATCCTATTGGATCAATTGTTAAGGACAACTGTAATGACATCACAGGAGCCTGCAGCTGTAAAGAACTCGTTACAGGTTAGATTAAATTTAGAAAGAATGCTGTTTGCTTCAGTTATTCTATTTTCATTTTTTTCCATTTATTTTAGCTCTATACTTAATTTTTGGTTTTCATTTTGATAGATTTATATCATGCACTTGGCGTAAGCAAAAAATTACTATTGAATTTAAGTTGTACTTTACTCGTGCTTTATTATTTAAAACATTACGGTCTATTTTTTTATTTTATAAATTAATGCTCTAGCTTGCATCTAAAAATTATTACAATTAACGAAGTAAATCAAAAAGTATGCGGATTTCTTATTTTGCAGGTCTAATATGCGATCAATGTGCTCCTGGTACTTTTAATCTTACTCGATCTACCAAGGGTTGTTCTCCGTGTCAATGTGATCCTCATGGCTCTGCAGGAGAGTCCTGTGATGCTGTGACAGGACAATGCTCCTGCAGATATCACTTTGCTGGACTCAAATGTGATGCTTGCTCTGCTGGTTACTACTCGTTAAATGCCAATGAGTTTTCCACCAACGATTGCTCGCGTTCTTGCGATTGCTATCCTAATGGTACTGTCAGTGAATTGAGCAATCAATGTAATTATAGCGGAGGACAATGTCCGTGTCGCTCAGCTGCCGTTCAAGGCAGAGCTTGCGATGGATGCGTTGCTTTAACTTACTGGACAGGGTCTCAGTTTGGTTGTGATGAGTGTGATTGTGACATGAGAGGCAGCACAGATAAGTCTTGTAATGCAAATACCGGTCAGTGTTCATGTAAGAAGAATGTCATTGGTCGCGACTGCGGAGGCTGCAAGGTCGGGTTTTATGGATTGAATGAATCTAATGCAGAGGGTTGTATGTCATGTGACTGCTACATGTTGGGTACAGTTAACAGAACGTCTTGTGATGGAGGTACAGGTCAGTGCCTCTGTATACCAGAGAATGGAGATATGGTACTTGGAGGACTGAGATGTGTAAGAAGCATTTCTTATTTCTCTCTGCTTGTATTTTGCTCTAATTTTCTTTCTAATGATGTAATGTTATTCAAATTTTGTATATATTGCTCTGTGATTTCTATTTCATTGTCCTTTTAAATTACAAATTTGATTGTATGTTGAAATCAATGTTTATTATAAAATGCTTTTCTAGCACAGTTTTGAGAACAAGTCCAGTCCAGGCATTATCTTTTCTGGCCTATAATTATTGAATTTATGATATTTGTATATATGCCTATCTGTAATTGTAAATAAATGTATACATATGTATATCTAAATGTATATGTTTTTAATTTAATGTTCTGCTGTAAGAATTTAATTCACCTGCAAATATGAAATTATAAATATATATTATACATTTTTTATATTAATTATGAAGTCTCAAAAATTTAATATCTAAATTATTTATACTTTATATAGTACAGTACGATGAGCCAAACAATACATAGTTGTACTAATATATACAAACATAGAGTTAAAGTACTGTTCAGTTAGCGACATTAAAATAGTTTCAATGACTAATCTATTCTGTGATCTAGTAGACTATTTTAACCCTTTAATGTTTTATCAATAGAGGTGTCTCTATGTTGTCATTGTATACTATTATCATCAAATGTTTTTGTAGGTGCACATTCAATGCTGTGTAGTATAGAATAACATTTCAGAAACTCACAAAAGCTTATTGCATTTTAAGGAGTTTATGTTTTTGAACTCATAACGAGTTAGTTGAACAGAATGTGACGTTAGCTTTTTTAATGAGTAGGCGTTTAACAAGTACTAATAATTGCTTGAAAACACTTTAAAAATGCTTTTATTTATACGTTCCGTTTATTTAATATTGTACATTTTTGCTCTTATCTATTTTGCTTTGATCCATAAAGTGTAAGTTTTGCTTAAATTATTTCCTTATGCTTACATGTAAAACATTTATTATTATTTTAAATTAAGCACTTGTTTCACTTTCATTTTTTGATTATGGCATGCAAATAAAGATATTTTTCATGACGAGTTGACTCGTTTGATACATGGTCACAGTTGATGCATGGATACATTTGTTAAAATTGATGTATAGATAGTCATTTTTTATTAATTGCATACCGCTAGCATTATATTACAGTCAAGCGCTTCTAATTTTGATCGCTTCAAAAATTAGATTTTACCTCTTGACAATTTAATTGCATTGATCACGCAAAATCATTTTGACAATACAAAATTCTTGTGTGAATTGATGTAAACTTATTGTATTTTATAAATTATTATGAAATTTTTATTTTATAATTGTTAAATTAAAGTTTTAGTGACTTTTCATGAATCTAACAACTGTGATTTATATTGTACAGATCACATTTTCTAATGTCTAGGGTTATATAACGACCAATAAGAAATAATTTATTGAACAAGCCATATAGATATGATTTTATTTGTTGTTTTTAGGAACCATACGTAGTGTCAATCTCTCCAGGTTATGGGCCAATGTCTGGTGGAACAGAAGTTAGCATAGTGACAGGATTCATAGACTTGTCAATAGTCACTATTTCTATTGGCTCCATAACTTGCACTGTAAATACCCACACAAGGTAAAACTTGGATAATATTTTGTGACTAATATATACTAGTACATTGTATGGTATATGCGCTTCTTTATTACGATTAGGTTATGTTCAGTGTTAAAATGTTTGCATATTTGTTTGTAATATGTTTATGCGTCTGAGTATGTATGCTTATTGTGCATAGACATGTGTTACGTGTACATATTTCCTTTTTAAGTCAAAAATACATATGTATTTTTACAAATGTGCTATGAATTATAATATAGACCAATAATATTTGTAAATTATAACCAGTAACATTCATATATTAGTATGCAATAAATTCTTTTCAATTCTAGTATAATAATAAATAAATACAGTATTAAATATAGCGCTATATACTGTATACTAATATATAGTACTTACTATTTTAATACTTAATTATTTAGTACTTGTGAATAATGTCGGTATTCTATTGCATCATTAGAAAGAATAAGTATCATTTGTATCATTTGAAAGAATAAGTTTGTAGTTTTTATTATAAGGTTTAATGAGTGTGAATTTTTAGAGTTACCAGTACTTTTTTAATTTTTACTTCAAAAAGATAAGAAATATATAGGTTTTTTTCATTTAGTTAATGAAAAATGACATACCTTAACCCCAACCCTAACTGCTTCTTCCTTATCGTAATTAACCTGTGTTTTCGACGATTTTATAAATAAAAACATTTCTGATGCAAAAACTATATTTTATCCAACATATTATAAAATATACAAGATATCACTAAATATTTGTGCTGATGTGACATGACTCTACAAGCACACAAATTCACAAGATCAAATAATTTACACACGGTTAAAAATATATTTTGACGCATTGGGGCATGAAGAATGTTGGCCTCTGTTACAGCTTATGGTATCTTCTATTAATAATTACTAGACTATTGTTATACTCACTATCTTCAAATACCGAAATGTATTTCAGAGTATCAGTATTGCTTGGATCAGAATACCTTTTAAATAATACATTTTTGTCAAGATAAATAACAGTCACTATATAATAGTACTTTTGAACAAATTTAGGACAGATAATTATGTAATTGGTTATTGTATGATCATAATCATTTATTCACGAGACTGTTCATTATGTACTTCTCTATCCTAAATATTATAAGTAGATAATTATACGATTAATTCTGGTATAAGATAATTATAAAATTACGTAACTATTTATAATTACTCAAATTCTTTACGAAAGTGATAATGTATTTGAGAAATGTATTATCTCTTTTATGATAAGTTGATGATGATATTTTAGTATAATATTTTAGTTGTTGTAAGTCTAGATGTTTAGCCAATATTAACCTTTCATATATGATCATTTATGAAAAGCTAATATCTGGAATATAACATATTTCTTTATGAGTTTTGTTTCAGAGATCCCATATATGTACAGATTCGATTTGCTATATAATAATTTCTTTATGACATGACTTGATGCATTATCCTAGTTTATTTCATTTCATTTTGTTTGTTTTTGCAGCACTCCTTCAAACCTGAAGTGTATTACTCAGCCCCTTGGCTCTGCATTACTCAACTTACTCAATCAGTCTCTCGCTATGGACATCAGAATGGCTGGTCATCCTCTTCTATTTCCAGATGGTGAAGGTCAATTCACTTATCTTGCTGATCCAAAAGTGGCAACAATTGCCCCTCTAAATATGTTTGAAAGGTACGCTATTAATTTATAAAAATGAGTTAGTTGTAGTTGCACTTGTTATATAATTTTTAATTTCGTTGCGCTTGATAAATCATTTTCTTCCATTGTCTTATAAAAATTTGTAAAATTTCTTAATTGACTTATCAACACATTAGTTCTTTTAGTGACATAAATAATAGATGTCTTTTGTTTGTTTATTCCTTTATGTAATTTACGTACATATAAAAATGTACATGTTAGTATAGAATTAATATAATATGTTTTTTATTTGGTATTAAGAAGAGAAGTAAATGAATAATGGCTATTAAATGAAATTATTTTGACATAATCTATCATATTTTCTGTTTAACGGCTTATATTTTTATAGGTGCTTAATTTATTCATTCTTTAACTTCAAATCGGTTAATGAAAAGAAATATGATAATCCAATATACTTTATAAAATACTGTATAATTTTTGTACTACAGTAGAATAAATTATGAGCGCACTCAATAACAGAAACATAATACCAGTTAATTTACATGTAAACTAATAAAAATTAAATATGTTGTGAGCAAGTTCTATCATCTGTCACATCTACCTTGGCTGCAAAAATAATAAAGTTAAGAAATAATACATTAGTTTAGATATCAGTTATGGAACTGTGTAACTAATTTTTAAAATATATAGAATGTAATGTTATTGTGAATGTTTTTAATCAATATAATCTCAAAAGAAATCAAATGAAAATAAATAAAAACTTTAAACGGTAAGCTTGTCCGACTCAAAATTAGTTTACATATATTAATATCATGATTTGTTTTTTTTGCATAAAATTTCATAAAGTATTTCTGTTATTTGATTTATAGATATATTTTATGTTTTTATTAATTTATCATTGACATTAAGTTGATATGAGAATCATCATTCTAATACTAACTGAAGTAGAAATAGAAATTCTACTAAAATAAAAATAGAAGTTAAAATATTAACTGTTAAAATTTCTATTTCTAAAATTGATTTGGATTTCTAAAATAGAAATTTCTTATTAGAAAAATCATTCTAATAAGTCATTTGAATGACTGATCAGTGTGATCGTCTTTATGGTATCTGCTTCCCCTATCAATATTAAAAAATAACGATTACTTTTGTATATTTTACAGTTCTTTTAATACTGCCTTCATGTCTGATTTATTTTCAGTTTTGATAAGTTTTATATTGCGTAATCAAATACAGATAGTGATTGAATCATTGTAAGTTACTTTTATGGTGCTGATGGGATCTTAAGCATTTAGATTGAGCAATTAATGTAATTTATTGCATCATAATAAATTATTATGGCATAAAATTTTATTCCTTCATGATAGAATTTATTTCATCATGAAGGAATTTTATGACTTTTTAATTAATTTTGTATTGTCTTTCAGTGGTGGAATTGTTGTAACTTTAAATGGATCAAATCTCAATTCAGTGGCTGTTCCAGTAGTTGTTATAACTATGATCTATGTGACAGATAACAATACAAACATCACAATATTTCGATCAGTATGTACATTAATTATATCTTATTTGTATATGTCAATTTATCAACTATAAATTATAATTATTCGTTTAGCAGTAAAATAATAGTTGCATGAAACAATATTAAAAATTGTATGAAAATACTGCTGGATATATTATAATATACTATATTAGATTTGTATGTAATAAATGCAGCTTTTCTGTTTATAATAAACTGGTAATATATTGAATATATATATTCAATTTGCAGCCTTGCAAACGAAAGGGTTCAAGTCGAGCAGATAAAGATCTCACATGCAGACTGCCCACTGTCAAATTACCAGCACAATTATCAGATCCTAATCCTTATATCGGTCACAGAGTTGATAACACTGGTAGACTTAAGCGTTCAGTGCTTCCAATAAATGGGGACACACTTCAGTTTTATGTTGGCATGCAACTAGATGGGATCGATAGCTATAATAACCTCAGCACAATCAATGTCTATTATGATCCTATTATATACGACTTCATTGAGACAGACAGAATTAGGATTCTTAATCAACATTGGCCCAAATTTGAAAAGATTGTGTCTATTACAGTAAGAATTTATTTTATAGTAGCTAAATTTAATTGAAATTAATTATCTCTGTAATTGTCAGGAGATTATTCTAAATGTATATGGATTTATCTATTTCTTTGACAAAGTGGCAGAGCACCGAACTAAGAACTGACAGCTTCTGGATATGATTCTCATTTAGAGCAATATTTATCAATAAATAAAGTTTAATATCTGTTTAACCGTTGAGGAACGATGTCGCAGACGTCCCTCAGTATGCCTCAGTACTTATATAGTAAGATATTTCTGAATTGTCATTTATACATGGATTAAATGAAATCTAACCTAATATATCCAAAAAAACTGTCAAGGTTTTTGCCTTCGATTTGACTAATAAAAAATAATTACATTTTGAGATTTAAGCTTATGTTTAAGCCTGCAATTGATGATTGAAATCATTACATCAATGACTTGCGTGTTAATCCATTGAATAAGTATCTGCAATTTAATAAATTGTGGATGAGTGTCTTGCTGATTTTATACTAAAAACAATTGGTAGTCTAATATCTGAAATGTTGACATTTATGCTTTGAAAATATTATAGTGAAAAGACTGGAATCTAGATTTAATTGTGAGATAAAAAATTCATTCTCTTCTAGACTGAATCTTTCCAATGCTAATTATTGTCACATTTACAATGATTTATTATCATTACATTTAGAGTCACTTGTATGTGGCTAGTACTGATAAAATTCTCTCCGGATTGTATAATTGATTGTTTGCAGGGAAAAAGGTTGACACTAGGTGCGATGGCTAAGGATTATGAAATATATATTGGTACAGAAATTTGTCAGCTGGTTAATTTCCTTGATAACTTGATCGAATGCATTCCTCCACAAATTCAACCACAACCTGATAGTCAGTTTAATGACTACAAAGACATTCCCGCAGTTGTAGTGAGTTAGATTAAATGAATACCTGATTATCAAAATTTTAAAGAAAACTAAAACTCTTTCTGATAATTTTCATCGTATATTAAAAATTGGGAATGATTTTTTGCAAGTTTTGGATTATGCTTTATAAGGTTTGAATCAGAAAGTAATTAGTAATGCTTACATTATCTCATGTTTTATTATACAATTTAAATTTAATATTACTTAGATAATTGAATTAGTATATTTATTGTGTTCTAGTAATGAACATTTGATAAAGAAGAAATAAATGAAAAATAGGACTTGAAGTATATGCAATTTATATGCATTATTTTGGTATCATCCGCTTTTGTAAATATATTATATATTATTTTGTCTGATAATATACATTATAGTTCAGTTTTTCGCTTGTCAAACTTGACTGTATTTAATAAATTACTGTTTACTTAAAAGTAAATATGATTTATTGTAAATTGTAATTATTGTAAGTAAATGAACACAAAATCAAATTTACAAATAAATTTATGTAATATCAAATAGATTAGATATTCAGTTTATTTTGTTATTTTTCATTGATTATTGCCTATAATCAGTATTAAAAATAGCATATTGCTAACAATTATTGTTGTACAGTTTGTTGCTTTGTTCCAGATTCTAACTAAATGCATCTTATATTGATAAATTAAATGCATGTTTTCATTCTTTCTCAGGTATATGTGGGCAACTATGGAGATGTACCTGGTTATCTTTTGTATGAACCAACACTTTGGGACAGTATGATGTTTCGCTATGGTATCATGTTTGGCCTTTCTGCTCTCATTCTGCTCATTATCATTGTTATTGTTCTCAGTATTGTGTGTGCAAGGAAAAAGAGATGCTGCTGTCAAGATCATGATGATCTCATAACAGATGTTAAAAGTGAAAGTCATCATAATATCAATGAATACAGCGAGCTGGGAATTAGTAATAGTATGTTGATGGAAAATATTCATTTTGTTCTCTGTTTTGTTTTAATAATTCAATTAGCTTAAAATAAACTCTTATTGCATAAATCAATGCACGGTTATGATTACTTTACAAATTTTAATTATTGCTCTATTTAATATTGCGAATATTTGGAAATTAAACGCAAAGAAAATGTGAAAAATACTGTATATCTGAATTAATATTTTATTTTTACTAATGCGTATTAATTCTTCAGTCTGTTATTAAAAGCTTAATGAAGCCATACACTTTTATGGTTCATATATGCATTATTTTCATTAATGAAAATGATTCATATATAAGAAAAAGATTTACTTAGGGAGCAAAGTCTATTGTGTAGCTTATGTTCTGTAACTTTTAATTATACAAATAAATTTCATGAGCTGACCTAATCAATAGTGGACACAGAGTATACACAGTTAACATTTCTCCCCGTGTCAAAAATGGGACTTGTATTACCGATCCATACTGCTTCTATCAGGAGTTGAACTTGTGTCATTGTGTTGCTGCTTCACTAACACCGATGCTTTACTAAATGATAATATAAACTCAACTCATAAGTTGATAATTATTGTAAAAATAAGACTGATCAACTAATGTCAGAATGTTTATAATTTTAGAAGTGACATATATGCGGCCTACTGAGAAAGATATGATGCTTCTTTTATCCAAGTTGCCGAGATCATTGCGTTATACTATCGAGACTTGTTTGATTGACAAACAACATCTCACTATTGGATCACTTATTGGAGAAGGTATCGGCTTATTTGAGAATTATGATTATAAAGCAATTTGTTTATTCATATTCATATTGATTATTTTATAGAATTCATAATGACTATTTGTCAATATGAATTCTGATAATAATCATGGCAATTTTGAAAAAAGTTAAGCGCAGTTAAAGTAAACTATTATTTTATTTTGTCATATATTTCAATATTTGATTATATTATACTAACTTTACATAATAATGATAATAATAATAATACTTTATTAAAATACATTATTATATTTATTTTGCTATAATACTTACAGGTAACTTTGGACAAGTATTTATCGGTGAACTTTGTAATAATAATAATGACAAGATGCCTGTTGCAGTCAAAACAGTAAAAGGTAAAAACTGGCTTTACTGATATTTTCTAAAAGTTATTGAAGCTTGTCTTGATTTCATGTGCTTAAAACGTAATGACTAATGTATGACAGTGAAGTAAATTTTACAATTCTTAGTCAAAATATTCAGTTATAATCATTCATTTATATATTCATTCTTCGTTTCTTTGTAAGGTATTAAGATATTATAAAATTAATTGTTATAAACTTCAATGTTATTCATAAACTTCAATGTTATTTATAAACTTCTAAATATATTTTTCACAGGATTTGATGCAACTCAGATAGATGATGAAGAAATTTTACGGTTTCTAACTGAGGCGACACTGATGCAGAAATTTTCTCATGGAAACTTGCTCAGTCTAATCGGTGTTGTGCTTGATTCAGATAATGTCTGCGTTGTGCTACCGTATATGGAAAATGGCGATCTCGAATGTTATATAAGCAATGCGGATAATGTAAGTATTCTGTCATTGCATCAAGTAATGTTGAATTTTATCTATATGTAAGTATTCTTACATTACATAAATTAATGTTTAATTTATTTTCATTTATTTCTGGCGTATAACAGAAACAAATACAATTAATAAAAAGTGTCTTTTTAACCAGATCTATCTAAATTTTGATTTTCTACAATTATTTTCATAATAATTATAAATTATAATATTAAACTATATTTTTGGTACAGCATTGTATTTTGTTTTATTCTGTTGTACAGTTGTTGACAGTGAAGCAGTTGATTTGTTTTAGCTTAGATATAGCTCGTGGCATGCACTACTTGCAGGTTAATAAATTTGTACATAGGGATCTCGCTTGTAGAAACTGCATGTAAGCTTTCTTCAATTTCCTATTTATTTTTTATATGTTAATTAGATAAATCTTCATTTTGTTTCTGATTTCCTCATTGGGTTTTTTTTATACAGCTTCTAAGCATTTAGATTATTCTATATTTCCTTGTTCTATGTAATCAATCTAAATGTCTGATTTTATTGTTTATTATAATCATTTATAATCAGCACTCATATTATTGTTTAATCTAATATGAATTAAAAGTTTCTTCTCTTCAATAATTCAATAATTTTCAATTTGACTTATTTCAGGATCAATCGAGAATTTTTAGTAAAAGTCTCTGACTTTGGTTTATCTCATGACATTCATGAGAAAGATTACTATAGAATAAAATGTGCAAAACGACCGATGCCCATAAAATGGATGGCTCCGGAAAGCTTAGAGACTGGAGTCTTTACAACAAAGTCTGATGTGGTATATATATTTTTTGTACACCTCGACTGATTAAAAATACAGTACAATTACTGTATCTGTAATCAGTCGAGGTGTACAAAAAATATGTTTATTTAATAAAAATGTATTTCGAACTTTGTTATCTTTTGGTCTAGTTTTTATTGTCACATTTTCTAATATGAATCTTAACTCAATTGACTAGCGTGTCTGATCAATACATAACTATGTTTTATGTTTATTCTGAAGTATGCCTGATCAACATAGTTTTGTGTTGTATAATTATTTGTGCAGTGGTCATACGGTGTTGTTTTATGGGAATTGCTAGTGCGAGGAAGTAATCCATACCCTGATGTGGACCACAAAGATATCAGGCGACATCTCAAGGAGGGAAACAGACTACCGCAACCTGACTATGCACCAAATGAAATGTGAGCTTTTCAAATAATTATAATTAATAGTTATTTGAATTTAAAATATCCTAGATTAAAGTCTTTGAATGGAATAAAGCATTTTTTTAACGGAATATGAAACTTGTAATCTTTAATTTTACTGAGATTGTTCAAAATTTTATTATGTCTCTCATTTCTTGTGACAAACATAGAACAGTTAAGGAGCCATGTTGTAGAAAAATTGATATTCTGTCTCCTGCAATTATGTAATATTTAAAAATATAATTTAATATTCACTTCAGGTATGCTGTGATGCTGCAATGCTGGAATGCCACTCCAGCAAAGCGTCCAAGCTTTCTCGAAGTTCAGAAACAAATACGCATATTCCTAGACACTGCTGAGCTGCAGTATGACAACATGTCAACTTCCTCTAAGAAAACAAGTCCTAAATATCTTGAGCTAGTAACTCCAAAATACTTGGAGCTAGTAACTCCGAAATATCTCGAGTTAGTTGATCCTCAGTATTCGAATCTTCTAAAAAGTGATTACAAAAACTTGGACACTTTGAAACGAAAACTCGGCGACTACAAAACCTCAGATCGTCTCTCATGTAATAATAAATCGGAGTCAATGAACAGTGTTCCTATATCGCGAAGTATTTCAGTGAATGCCGATTGTAATAGTTTAAGTACGTCGCAAGGCGATGTGATTTCAGCGGACAGCGGGTACAAATCTCACCCATCTACACCATCTGTGACTTCTGACGCAGATGGAGAAATCTCAACAGCGTTTTGATATTATTATTTTGATTTTATCTAATGTAGGATTATCAAATGTTTGTTATTATCGATTGTTGAATTGTAGTAACGATATTATGTTGACGGATATTCCTTTGAGTTTAACTATTGTATATATTTGCTCCGACAATCCCAAGGATGATTATTGTTGTGGACTGTGTTGAGAGCGAAGTCATCGCTTTATTTCTGTACATTTAGTTCACAACATTGATATTATCTTGAGTTTATCTTGTGATAATTAAAGATGGATGTTATATTATTGAATATTTATCTGTCAATAGATAGCTTGTTTTCTTCTTATGAGATATTCAGTAACTAGCAAATAAACAACTCATTAATGAATGATATGAACATGTGAACTGTGATATATTTACTTTGATGATGTTGTATCATCAAAGATTGTGATACTGAAAATGTAATATATTATGTGATAAACGTTTTGGTTTTAAATAAAGGCTAACATTTGTAAAGTACTTGAACACAACTCATTCATAGCAAAGAGTAATTGTTAACAGTAGGTAATTGTCAATAGTAATTGTTATATATAGTAGTAATAGTAGGCTCGCTACCAAATAGCTTCAAGTGTAACATTTATAAGCTTTCATAAACATAAAATACGTTATTGTGTCGGCATTTATAGAAATAATAATTATTATGTAAAATAAAAAATAAAATATTCAAATATTCTCTAATTCACAACTTTTTTTGATAACATAATATATAATTATTAGATTTACTGGCATATTATTTGATAATAAGAATGAATTGTTCTTTTCATATTCTGGCATAATGATATATAAACTGTACAGGGTGCGCAAATATTATTGTGCTAGATGATTCATAAAAATAATCATATGACGCAACAGTGATAACTAAGCCAAAAAAAGGACTTGTATAATTGAATTCCATGTAAACTGACAAAGAAATTAAATTTTATACCGATATTGATATGATTTTGAAGTTTGACTAAAACACTCTAAATTTAAATTTCAAGTTTTTCAATTGTGTTAATTAATTGGCTGGTTAAATGTTTAAAGCGTTTCTTTATTAGCATTATATCTGTAGATAAAGTTGATAACAAAAATAGCCATTGTCTGTAAAACACAGCATTTTTATGTAATTAGCCGGTGATCCTGAAGTCCCAAGGAATGATATGGGGCAAATAATTAAAATTATTTATCTCTTATGAAGCAATTGATAAATTGAATTCTTGATAATATTGATCTTGTTTAAATTAAAATTTAAGTGCTGCATAAAACTTGCTAACTTTTGAACGCGCAGAGATATCAAAGTGAAATCTGGTAGTTGTCAAATTCTCTCCTTCACAAACTGACTAATATTGGAAGAAATATACAATTTTAGCTTAGATGTTAAGATTTATGAAGTTATTTTTATAGCACATCTAAGTACATGACTGTGATACTAAGTGAACTTTTTGTTTATGACTTTGCTTATGAAGATATACTTTCAGTGATCAAATGTTCTATTTATGTATGGTGTAAATATTTTATTTCTGTTGTATTTAAATGAGATAAATTTAATAAGTTGAACTATTATATCACAAACGGGTATTTCAGAGTCAAATTAATTCATTTTTTAACAAAAAATGTTCCGAGCTATTCAAAGATATATAACATTTTCTCAAAACAATTTGCTATTCCAATATTATGATCATATAACAAAGGAATTAAGTTATCTAATGATTTCAAGAGATCTAAAGCAACGAATGATGTATTAAATCATGCATAGTATACTGTAGATTTATATACTGTACAAACAGTTTATTGAAAAATTAAAACCATGAATACATTACTTATAGCATCGTGAATTAGTACAAAATAAATGAAAATGTGATAGAAATTATGTATAAAAAGAAATGTACCTCGCTACATTTCATATCAAGATATGAAATTAGACTTCATATGAAATGTAAACTTTCTTTTATATTAATTTGTATTTTTTCACATTACCCATACACCAAAATAAATTTTGTATTCTACAATATATACAATAATAAAGTGTAATACAAATCTCAATTAATGTAACTACTACAGATCTGTGATAACAAAAAACATTTTAAAACATTTTTCCATTGTGTATCAGCTTCACAGGCGGTGATCAGCTTCCATCAAGTTTGTTCTAATCTTATTTCATACAAAGAAATAAATCAAAAAATTGCATAGAAATCATTTTATTACATTTTTGAACATTATAGTGATGAAATGTAATGAATTTATGACAATAACTAAAATTGACTACCACAATTATAAAAATTAGAATCAGTGCAATGTAAGCTACTAGTATGTAAAGTATATATTCAAATATAAAAGATAAAAATAGTAAATTAATGTATGAACTAAGTAAATAAAATATGATAAAAAGAAAACGTTGCACTAAAGAACACAAATCATAACTTAGAAGATTCTTAAAAACATTATACTTGTAATATATGTAGCATAAAAAAAAATACAAAAACATTTTCATGATCTCAGTCCAGCTTGATAACATAAAAAAGATATAATCTCATGTATTATAAATTATAATTTAAGTGATTAATCTCAATGTTATTAAAAAAGCATACGTGAAAAATGAATGATAGACAACGGTTTATATCATAAATTGCATCCTGTTGAAAAGATCTATCATTGCGATCAACAAGAAATATCTACAGATGTTAAACTGTCAAATAAAGCGGAGAGATAATAAGATTATTAACTGAAAGCTGTTAAACGCAAAGCCGACTAGTAAATAGTGAGTACACTGTATAATTAAAGAGCATAATAATAATAATTACCTAATTAATTATTCTTATCTAAATAGATGATATTAAATAAATTAATTGAACTAAATAATTAATTTATTGATATATTAATACTATATCATTATTATTATCTAAATGATATAGTCTTAATAGCATAAACAAACAACAATATAATGATTATATATTAAAGATAAGTAAAGTGAATACGAAAGTGAAGAGAGACTGCTATGTCACAAGTTTGCAAGTTTGGCAGCGAATCGGGATTTTTATTTGTTTAATACTTAATATTGGATCAACATAAAAAGACTCGCATCTTATAGTCTGTGTATCTAGACATTAAATACTAAGAGCATTTTACTCTTAACACTTACTATAGAATTAGAATCATATTATATGACTCGCAAGACTGATAAATGAAACAACTGAATTCTTTATAGGGTGTAACTTTCACTTTGTAACACGAACATCATTGCATTTAAATCTTTTTTCACTCATTTATAGTAAAAGTAAGACTATGCTAAAATCAATAATAAAATAAGTTTTAAATTACCAAAAATCAATAAGTAATTCAACAGATGATTGATTAAGTCCACTTGAGATGAAAGCATTTAATTACCTAAGACATTAAAAATTATATGAATGTCTCACAGCAATGAAAAAACTAACATCCTTATATTGATTAATATAAATAGACATTCGTATTGTCTATTTATAAATATACTTTGATAGAGAGAAAACATTCCTGTCAATAATGTTTATTAAGAGACGTAACTTAGGGTAAAAGTTTCTTTGTTGAGGGTAAAACATTGATAGTCAAGCGAAAACACTCTTCTCCGTGATATTATTTAAACTCAATTATGATAAACGATAAAAAATAGAAATTGCTTATTATAAAATGAAAAATGTTTAAATCTCAACTTCTGAAAGACAGTATTTAAACAAAATCATCGCAAATAAATCAACATTTAATTTTTGTATTGAATGTATAATCAGTCACGCTATATAAATATCGTATCATTTATATATGAAAATAAATAAACACAAGTAAATAAAATCATTGACATAAAGTAATTTCAAGAATTTTGATAATGATCAGTTGAAATACCATATTACAAAAATGCGCATATCAATGCATTCTGAATTTGTATCAAATTTTAACAAAAATCAATAACTCTATGACTAAAAGAAACGATTAATAAAAATAAAACCATAAATTTAATTCACAAAACTGTCTTTAGCTAGGCATCATTTTCTTTCAAGTTCCACCCCTTTAGACAATTTACAAATGTCAATCTAGATCAATACTAATAGATGTTAATTAGACACTTCAATTTCAATGAAAAACTTTTAGCACTAGAGAATTAGGGTTAATGTTGAAACTGATCAATGAGAATGCACATAAGTTAAGAGATTAAAAAGTAAAGATTAGCGAAGGGCCATGCAAACAAGCCTCCCCACAAAATCTTGATTCTCCATAACTTAATATCTTCCAGTCTCAAAAACACCAAGCATGCAACAATCTTATAAACCTTGAAAATATACTTCAATATTCACACAGCAGTGGGATTAAGATACTCGTCCAGTTCCCCGTCACACGACTCTGAATATCTGACAAGCGGACAGACAGACGCACTTCCTTGCGAGTCAGACGACACCCCCCTCCCTCCCTGCCTTCTTCCCTCTCCATTCCCATACACATCACTCCCCACAGAGCTCCCCAGCATTCTCTCCCGTGATGACACGCTATTGCTATCGCACGAAGCATCCTGATCCTGACGCTGTTCATAATATCCCGCATCTCGCTGATGACGCGTGAACCCGTGATCATTGTCAAATGGATAATCTCTAAATTCATTCTTTTGTTTCACGACTCTATCACCACCATTAGCGCGCTGACGATGATGATCGGTGTAACCATCAATCGGTTCATTAAAACTTGACCTAGCCCACACGTCATGACCGGGTCTGGAATGAACGGAACTTTCCACACTACTCTCACGCGTCGGCTGTTCATCTGAACCTCTTTGCTGTCTATGACCCTTGACCTTCCTTGGTTCCTGAGAGTTTCTACGATGATGCTTTGACCTCGGTCTACCCAGTGACCCGGTGTGTTCCGGGCGGTACGCATACCTTGCATCGCATGCAGCATTGCGTGCATCCATGCAATGCATCGTGGGAAACCTATCAGATGATCTTTCATCACCTGACGGAACTACCGGTAAAACGGAAACTGGAAAGTTTTCTTCAGACGGTATCGATGAGAAGTCTCCGCTGAGACGATTCTGACGACCTCTCCTGTCGGGTCTCGTTTGAAGTGATGTCGTTCCCAAACGAATCTTTGGAATTCTCTGACTAGTGGCCGACGATGCAGGAGTGACTTGTGATCCGTTGCGCAGCGGAGTGATAAAGTCTGAATTGAGATTATCTCGGAAAAGCGTTGACACATGATAGGGACCCTCTGGGTGTCTGTTCTGAGGTGTCGATGACGCAGACCTTGGTACACCCGGTGTAGCAACTGCTACCACATGATCTGGGTAAGAACCCGCCCAGCGCGCATCCAACCCACTGGGACTCGCGCTACCAAAACGCTCTCTCGCGTTTGCATTTCTACTTCTCTGATCCTCTGGTTGCGTCTGATAACCAAACCCCATGGATGCTGATCGCAGCAAAGTCAGAGGATCTTCATAAATGTGTTCATCCGTCGAATCATCCACTGTTGGATTACGCACAAAACGTATAGCACGTCCTTCAGAAGGTAACCCAGGCATACGACGTCCTACATTAGCGTCAACGGGCTTTGGTCCATTGCGTTGACTGATGACACCGGAATCTCTTTGTCCGCTGGCTGGTTCACCGTTGTTCATGACGCTATCGTATGGTGGAGGTGGATCCTCTGATGCTAAGAATGTCGTGGAACTGTTCTCTCTTCGTCGTGATGTCGTTCCTGTTCCGGAATCTTCCCTCGCAGCATAACGAGGCGTGGAAAAAGTGGAAGGACGGCAAGCGGCAAGTTGCGGCTGGCTGGATAGATCCAGACTGCCGGGAGGGGCGTTGCGGTAGATTGTGGAGATGTTGGAAGGGGTGTGTCTGAGAGAAGGTTGGTTAGTGGAGGGAGGGCAGCGGGAGGGCACACGGCCTTTGCGCCTACGACGCGTGCCTAGCAAGGCAAAGAGGATGACAATGAGAAGACATGTGACACAACCGAGCACTATGCCAGCAATGGCACCACCTCCAAGGGAGTAGACTGGTGACACGGCTGTCAATAAAACAGCGACATATGACATATGCTACTTACGTGTCATCATTGTTAAGAAATTTTAAATAATGTTATTTATTAACGTCATCAAAGATTGGTATCAAAATCAAACACTTGAGTTTCTAAATTTGCAAATTTGTTAAATTTCATTTTGCTAAAGAATATAATTTTAGACAATATAGGAGGATTAGAAAGTGTACTGTGCTAAAACTTAAGACTACATCTATTTCAAGTACTAGAACCACTCCATAAGATTATCTTACGTAACACAATTAAATCTCCAAAATCTTCACAATCAAAAAAGCTACAGAGAACTAGAGGGAAATCATATCTTTACTTAAACACCACAGGTAGCAGTATGTTTGTTTCTTACGTAACTAATAAACAGACAAAAACTACATTAAAATATGCATTAAAAGCACGACAGATCACATTCATAGCACTCACCCAGACAATGATTACTAGCAGCATCCTCATCAGATCCATCAGAACAATCCACTCTACCATCGCACAGTTGACTGTCAGTCAGACATCGCTGGGATGGAATGCAGCATGTGTGCTGTGCTGCACAGAGGTACTCTGGTGCAATACATGTCATTGGACTCAATGTAGATCCTGTGTATGGTAGATAATACGCCAATAAATAATTACTATAATTCAAAATAGAAGTATAATATCATAAACTTTTCATATTTGTTTACTTGTGGCTTAATAATAATATTAATAATAATAATTTATAATTATAATGCTTAATGCACACATACGCACTAATAAAATATAAAAAAATAAATATTATAAAATATAAGAATATTTTATTTAAAAGAAAAAATGATAAAATATCAATTTTATTCTAGAAAGCATAAAATAGTTATTTTGTGCCCCAATCAACTATACAATGAATCGTCAACCACCAATCCTTCAGTGAGAAAGCAAAATCTACATACGCGAACAATTGAATTCATCAGAATTATCAGCGCAGTCATTATAACCATTACATCTTTTGCTTGCAGACAGACACAGACTATTAGACACACAACGAATCTCACCAGCAAGACATCCTCTGCCCACTGATGGAGGGGGCGTAGATCCTAGAGCGCATCACATACACAGAACATCAGTCAGAGACAACAAGTCTCAGTGGAATGAGAGAAGGAATATAGTTATGTATATTGTAATTTATTTGAAAGTATAAATGCATTTTGTAATATATCGTAATGTATTTTGGTATAGGTTGTATAGGTTGATATCTCTACAGTATATCTGTTTTAATTCACTGAATGAAAGACTATGCAAGAGTAGAACGAAAAACAATAGAAGATAAAATTGAAGTTTTAAAAAAGCTGAATCATATTCAACACAGTAAGTTTAATCAAATCTCCATAAAGCTCAACTTTAAAAAATACTTGTTTAGAAAAAACTCCTGTAGTAATGTATAAAAATATAATAGACAAAATGGACAATAAACTATAGAATAAAAGGTGAGGTAGACTGACAAGATATAGTTTGTTAAATGGCATCTGCATTGTTGACTTAATGTCAAGTCACAATATAGTGAATTTGAGTGAAGTGCAGCAGTATAAAATGGTTATGCAAATATCAGTTTATTGAATAAACGAAAACTTTGAACTCACTGTTAAAATTCCTTCAGATAATGCAAGCTGTTAAATCATGTACCATTTACAATTCATAGAAATATAAACAATTGAATTGGAAAGAAAACATCCAGACTTTCTTGAGACTTACCGGAGCAGTTGGCCAGATAACCTTCGTCTGATCTATCGCCACAATCATCAAAAGAATCACACGTCCACTTGCGAGGTATACACACACTCTCATTGAGACAACGGAAGTGAGTGCTTATGGGACAAATGCTGTCAATTGAACTGGTAGTCGTTGTAATTGTCGGCTTTGAGACACTCAGTGAAACTGAAAATCAATCATGTATAAAAACTCTTTATACTGGTCTATTTATTTATTTTCTTAATGTCTGTCTTCTCCAGCTTGTAATAACTACACCATTGAGTAACTTGACGAGATCAATATCATCAAGTCACTGGACTTTATCATAAATATTTATAGTAGATCTTTATTATAGATCTTTAAATTCGAGTCAATAAGAGTTTATTGATCAGGCTCTACAATGACCATTAAAAGTTGAAGTTGAAAGTTGAAGAAATATTACCACTACTATTATAAACTAAAGATAAAATTCAATGCTATGTAACAAGCACACTACAGTCTACCAGTGCAAGAAGCGAGTAGACTTTCATCAGAGCCATCAGAGCAGTGAATGACTCCATCACATTTAAAAGCTGCATTTATACACGTCCCATCTGCACATCTATACTTAGTGCGATCACATGAACCTATCGCATCTATACAATAAACAAACAGCACAAATATGACAATTACTATTATCAGTCTTGCTTGTATTTAATAATTTCTAGATACGTTCTCTTTTTTATTAACATCACATCAGCACAAAAATGTCATTTAATGACATGCTGCAAACTTGGCACGAAAAAATCAAGCAACATCAGCAGTATATATAAAAATTAATTTCCTTTTGAATTGCTAATTTAAACCTTCACAACCACCCCTCCTGCCTCCATTGTCTACTAAGATTGAAAATGTATTATATAACATCATTTAAGTTGCATCAGTCATATTGTCAGTCAAATGCCGAACTCTAAATACAGTGCAATAAATACTTTTTCTTTCAAAATAACAGGTAAAATTTTTCCATGGGTCGTCCTTACAGCATTACTAAGCGTACTAAAGTAATATTAAGTAGTAGAAGATAGATGAAGAAAGAAGACTTACTTCCATCAGTAAAAGGTACACAAACAGAATCATCCTCCACTGAGACTGAATCAAGCGACAATTCTCCTAAATCTTCAGACGTCACAGTCACTTCTATGACAATCTATCAACGAGACATTCAATTGTATTTATAATTGAAATTAAATTTCTCAAGGCCTCTAATAATCAGAAATTATATAAAAATAGCTTTCGCTGCTTAGAATATTTCAGGTAACCTGCTTTCCAATTATTATAGGTAGCATATATCTTAAACTTTCAAGTCTGCGTCGTTTAATAATAAATATTTGTTTCCAATGTTATTTTATCATCAATATGACTTTTTACCATCTATATAACCTTTTATCATATGTATGAGTTTTTATAATCTAAGACTTTTATCATCTATATGACTTTTTAAATTGTCATAAAAAATTTTCTCTAGATACCTATAAATTGTAAAGGATTGATAGCAATGTAACTACATAATTAAGTTTAAATTTTTATAAATTAATGTTTGCAAACTATAGTTTCTTTGTTTCAATATCATATTTGTTAAAATAAGTTTACTATTACTTTCCATATTGACATTGATTGACTAAAACAATTCATAAGTATAAAAATTTAATAAGTTTTATAGTATTTTTACTCTGACTCGTTTCATCTATATTATTTGCTCATCTCTTAAGATAGCTATAATCGATTAGTATATTCCACTGCATAATGTGTAAACCATTGTTACTTTATGACAACAATTACAGAAAGTCTTATATCAATATTAAAGTGTTGGCACTGTACCTGAAAAGTGCCTCCAACATTGAGACTAACAGCAGCATCCACCCAGGCTTCCCTCACGTCACCCGTCTGAGACCATAGCGCGCCAGCCAGCGTGTCATCAGACAAGTGCAGCCTGACACTTAACTGACAGCATGATGATGTCAGACCGTGCATGAAGTATGACAGACGTAAACACTTAGGTGACGCACTGACAGTGAGAGGTGAACTGACTAGAAGAGAACGACTGACTCCTGTCAATGACTTGGTCGTGGAATTGGTAAATAAATAAGAGCCTCCTGCGCAAATATATTCATTTATATTTCTTTGTTTGCCTGTCACTTAACATCACATCAGCACAACAGATTCAAATTATATAATAAACATTAATCACCACACTAGAGAGTCAAAGGTGATGTCACTGTTGTCAGCTGGGTGTGCAGAAACAAGCGACTGACGACTGATTAGTTCATAACACAGTTTACAAGCTAATATGAGTTGACAGATATCAGTTATATAAAAGATATACATCATCTATATATATACATTATAGAAGATATATCAGTTATATAGAAGATATAAACCAGTTATTCTTAACTTTATATTTATGCAACAAATCAATTAATATATTTATTTAATAGCTAGTTGACACTGTTTAAATAAATATTGTAATAGATAGAAAAGATTAAACCTGAGCATTGAAACTAATGAGAAGTTTATATTAAGACTACAGAATTTGGGCAACTAAATAAAATCCCAGTTTTAAATTCTGTAAGGTTTGCAATATCTCACTGCTCTTTTATCCTCTTTAGCAAGGATCTTAATTCAACAAAGTACATCTCTCATTTCACGTACAAATCCTAAACTTGTCTGTTAAGTTTAACTCAACAGAAAAACAAACCTCCATCTGTAGTAGACCTATCCCATAGAGGTCCATATGAAGCTAAAAGTCTGTTGCTAATCCTCCATGAAGAGTCTGCAGATAGAATTCCATCACGATGCGTGATGTCTTTGACACTTGACCAACTACATAGACTAGACTCAAAGTTACACGATGCATCAACTGAAATAATTAAACAGAAAAAATGCACTATCATTCAGCCAAGACTAGCTGTAGAAAAAAAATTCATATGCGTTTTTGGTACTAGTGAAAATATTAATACAATTGTAAATAGTGTCACGAGTAATTTCATAAATCACAAAAATAAGTTATACCTGAATCAATTGAATCGATTGAAATCAATTTCAATCTCTATAGTACAGCTACATCAAGTTTTAAATATACATTTTATTCCATAATGCGTTGAAGACATCGCAACATCTAGCAACACTACCTACAACAATACCCTTGTAATTCACCAATAACATATTCATCATCATCTTCATCAATCATATAAAACAAAACATTACTTTGATATCTTAATTGCTACAAGACTGACCTCCGCTGCAAACTCCTTCCATAAGACTAAGATCATCCAGTGCCACTCCACTGAAACCATTGCCCAGTTCCGCTGAGAAGATCGCCTGGAACGATCCTCTCCTTTGAACCAGCACCTCCGCTAGTGTCCAAGCTCCAACAGCTGGCTTAGGTCTGCTCCACTCAGGTCTGGAGTACGCCTGGTCACGACCTATGTACACTCTCAGAACAACAGACGCTGGACTGCCGTAGACGTAGTACCAGAAACTGAGACAGTAGTTTGTGTTTAGAGTCATCATTCTCTCCGGGCTGAGCAGCAATGCGCTACGATTAGCGTCAGTGTAGATGTAGTAGCCATCTGTCACGTTACAACAATAAGTTTGCATTCTGTGTAGAGAATTTGAAACAAAGTTTGTATTTTAACCATTGGTATTTAACTCTTTAGTTACTAGCTTTATATCATTAATCAATACATATTATATTATCGACGTAAATTAATAACTACACAGTATACAGTTTAAAACAGAAAAAACTCGTGTTTCAAAGCGAGATTTTAATTAACCGTAATTTCAATCATTAAAAAACTGTGAGAGTGCATCTCAAAAGAGATTAATCTACTAAAAAAGGTTATATCAGACATCACATGCACTAGATCAGCGTTTAAATTATCTAATTATCCTAGTTTTACGATTAATATAAACTAAAAATCATGATAATTCAATAGGCTTTTTTTCAACAAAGCAAAAAACATCTAATGAAGGTCAAGATGTTATGATTTCTTGGATATAAATTCATCCCATTTATACGTGCTGAACCAAAGTCACTCAACATCTAATTTATCTCAATTGTTAATAAATTTTACAATTCTAAAGAAAACTGTAAAACTGCAATGCTTTCATGTTAAAATACGCTTCGTATTTATTTTTAAATCTTCATTAAGCACCGTCAAATTACTATAACTTTAATAAATTGTTGTGATGTAATTATTTTAAAAGAAAAAACGCTATTATTAGATTTATTTCAGTTAAAACTATTTTACTGATTATAAATTTTTATCCACACTGAACTTTTCTATTTAACTAATTATTTCTAATTCTTGATATGATATCTATATTTGTTATAATTAACTTATAAAATATAAAAATCTCATGATAATGCTAAAGTTAATTATAAAAACTGATGGAACCTGTTCCATTAGTGTGGTCCCCTGATGGTCCATAGGCAGAAGAAGGTTTCTTTGTTCTGTACCATCCCTCGTGTGTGAACTCACAGTAGCTGTCTGACGGATAACTAAAACAACAATACAATTGGTCAAAACTTGATGGTAAAGTGGTAGAGGTCCATACCATAACTAATAGGTTCCTGATTCGAGTATTCGAGTCACCGAAATGCAATATTTATTGCAAATATTAAGAGCAGTATAATAATATATTTAAAGTTAAGAATTTAAATCTCAAAAATGTAAATAACTAAATGAATTTAGAATTAATCAATAATTCAACATATTTCAAGAATATTACTAAAACTAGAATCTACATTCTAGACTTAGTAATACAAGATTTTAAATACATTAAAAGTATTTAAGATCTTGCAAATTGAAACAATAGATTATAAATGTTGTTCAAGTAATTTAAAAATGTCTTGCTACATTCAATATCATATTTATGAGTATTCACTATGTTTAACCCTTTCTTACTGGCCGACGCGCGACGTTATAGCTCTGAATTCCCGAGACTTTTCTCAATTTTTTTAAAAAATCAACAAAAAAATATGACGTTTTTAAAAATCTGTATCTCAGCAACCATGCATGAGAGAAAGATAATCTTTGCATCATTTTCTTCGCTAGCTTCTGAACTTTGGATTGAACGCAAAAAAAATGAAAAATGATTTTTATTTTTTATTATAGGGCATAATAATGCATAGTGCAACATTACCCCTAAATTTTGTTTTGAGGACAAATAGTCTGTTATGAAAAGTTTCAGATCAAAAACTTTCTGCAGCAATGTTGTAGAGAATTTATTTTTGAACATTTAAGGATAATTGTTTTCATACTTGGGATGAGTGTTAGCAGTTGAGGAGAAGTTTTCATGAGGCACCCCCCAATTATTTTTTTGGAAATCGAAATTTCTTCAAACAAAGTCTAATAAATCAGGCTAAAGTTCATTACATAACAAAATGAACTATTACATTATTGTAGAACCTTTTATTGTGGACATTTTGGTACTAAAATTACCCAAATCCCACGAGGGGTTCTCATGCAGCGTGCATTTTGCACTAGCTCCCGTTATAAAAAATGCAGAATTTCGAATTTTTATCTTGTAAGGTGAACTGTGAAATGTATTTTGTGAATTTGTTATTGAACGAGATTATAGGCCTATGCGCCTATAAATACAAAAATGTATATAATATTTTATAAATTGATAATGAGTCTTTATTATAAAAATCACTACTCTTTTTTCCCTGTGGTTAATGCTTTTAATGGCGTTTCAACAAGGCCTGATTGAGGCAACCTTACATCAAACCTCCTACTTTTCTGAACATATACATACAAATACATCACTTTGAACATTATATGATTGGGGAGGGAGAGTACTTTTATAGATGTAGCAGTGGCGTAGCCAACGGGGGGAGTGGTCGCATGGGAGTTATTAGCTCCCCCTCCAGTCAGGCTTTGACTAGACTGAATAAATAAATTTTGAAAAATCAACAAAATATTTTTTTCACTGCTCTTCATCAGTCTATGGAATTGGTTCATCTACATTTTATATATTTGGTAATGTAATATACCAACAAATTTAGTTGATTTCAAGATAAATTTAGCCAGTAAGAAATTTGTATTTAGGCCTACTAAAGAAGATCATTATATTTTTTGAAAGAATCAGTGTCATCTTTTCTGAAAACTAGTCCCTACAGAAACTCTATCTTTAAAACATCATTGTCAGAGTCTACTGCTGGGCAAGAGCAGGCTTCATAATATTATTACCATTATCTAATTGAATTCGTGCTGTTTTGAAATATAATTATCATGTCTAAAAATAGCTGTTCTAATTTTAAAATGTAAAAATATCTTTTGAAATTTGTGAATTCGAATTAATGGTTAAGGTTATAGCTAGTTTTAGGGTTATTATTGTAAAGTTATGCTTAGGGTTAAGCTTATAACTCTAACCCTGAACTAGTCTAGGCATAATACTTAAATATCCGAAACTATTTTTAGAATAGTTATCTTTAGGTTAACTATAATTAGAAATTTCACAAATTCAATAGCAGAATGTCAATTAGACAGGCCCGGGAGTAAAAAATATCAGGGTAGGCCTACCTGATTTAAAAGAATGTGATCAACATTATTAGATATTTGCAAATTTCACATGTATTCATATAGGCCTAATGCTTGTCGAACAGACTTATCTTAG
>JAQIXG010000489.1:0-31846 GCA_034700105.1 Oconnorella tubifera
CAGTACCAGTGAATCTTTGGCCAGGGCAATGATATCACTTGAGTAAAAGTCAAAGAGGATAGTTTTAAGAGATTTAATCGGAAGTAAACCGAATTTACTAAACAAATAGCACAATGGCTCAGATATAAACAGAGATCTGGCCATGGCTAAATTATCAATTCGTTAATATGAGAGTATAAACTCGTTTATTCAGAGAACCAGAGTTTAATGAGCAGAATTAGATTTAAAATGAAATTTAATTTCAATGGCTAACCTATCTTTTTTTGAAACAGAAGCAAAATTAAAACTGTTTCGTTTACTCAATTAATAAACTAATACTAAACATCGCAAAATGTAGACGTTTAAAAAAATAATAAATGTGCAAGTCTTTTCTGTTTCTTTTCTTCAATGCGTAAAAATTTATTATTTTTAAAAGTCATGCTATTACAAACGATTGGAAAAAGTGAAACATTAAAAAAGGTTCTTTATGAAAGGAAGGGGGTGAGCAAAGTAATTTTATAGAGGGGGGAGGGGCTATATACGAATCTGTGTCACATCTTTGGCTGAGGGCATATTTGGAGAGGGGTACATATCCATATCAAGATCTGTATTTTTTCAATATTATATGTTAACTAAACTGTCAATGTGCAATGACACAGAAATTTCATACTTTTGTGCAAAAATTGACAATTATAAAATTTAAAATAATTTAAAATAAAATGTGTTTTGATTTTTTTGGGCTAATGGGACATAGAGAGCCAAAGAGTCCTCGGGATTGAATTGCTCTGGTAGGAATTATCCATTGCAATGGAGGCCTAACTGTGAATTTAAGATTTAAAAAAAGAACTTTGAATGCTTAACCCTTGATAAAGATCAAAATAAAAACAAAAATGATATAAGTCATGCGGCATGTATGCCTACTCGTCCTGTAATTAAAATATAATCGAGTGAAGTGTTCAAAAGTCCTTATAGTATGTTGACGCTCTGTTTGCTGCTTAATTATAGCATACAACTTTACGATTTTTATATGTAGGATTAAGTAAAAAATCTAATTTTATTCTTATACTATATGCTTAAATGAATACAGTTTCTGTTTTCATTAAAGCATATAGTTTATATATGCATACAATAATCAAGATTCCAAATTCTGCTTTAAAATCATGACGTAGTTTTATTTTCCCCTTGTTAATTCTAGGGGCGTTTGCCCTTCCCCAAACTTATGCGCCACTGGATACACCAATCACAAGAGTTTTATTCTATATATGAGACAACCTCATTGTTCTGAAGACATCAATTAACTTGACGTTATTTTAACTTACAAGAACCGATTAGCACTATGATTCGTGTAAAAAGTTAAAGTGCGTTTAATCATGTAAGATGCTCGTTTTACTCATAGACATGTGATATGATTTCCATATTTCAAGCATTTACTTGAGGGCAATTAGACTCTCAAAAACCTACGTATAATAACTCATTACACTATTCTGCAGACGTAAAAAATATAAATTGCCATCCACTGGTATAATTCGGGTTCTATCTCACAACAGCATTCGTGTATAAATAGAATTTTGACTAATTTGGCAGGGGATTCGATTTATATACTGTATCACAGACTAGAGTAGCTTCTAAACTTTAAAAACCTAATCGAGAACATATATTTCGTAACTATGTAGATCAATGTTGTATATAATGAGATCATCTTTTAAGACTTGATGTCACAAGCACGATACAAAAATCTCAGCAAATTTGTCTCCTTCGTTTGGTATCGGTACAGAACATTAATTTATCATTGAATATTTATTATCAGCAAAGATGGTAAACAAGCGTCCTTGCACTGCTGCTGCTCAATGGATGCTGATCGTCACATTAATCGTGATGCTCCACAGTCATCAGTCAGTTGCTCAACAATATGATTGCAACAACTTTCCTAATTTCCAAGGTAAGTTTGATTGTATTTAGGTAATACTTACATTAGAATAAGTAGTAATTTAGAATAGTATTAAATAGTAATTAGAATAGTAGTAATTACAAATTATATCGGATTGTTAGCATTTCAGCCTATAGTGTTTAATATAATTGTTGAGTTTTTCTGAAATCTGCATTCTCAGTAACTCTTTGATAGTTTATCAGTTATATTTATTACTAATATATTTACACAATAAGCATACATTTAGCAGTGTCACACTTTAGAGATGCGGCGCGCTGTGTGCCGCATCGGGTTCGTAGGCCTACACTTCGACTGGGTTGATAGTAAAACAGTTTTGTAAAAATAAATGCAATATATTATGACAAACATTATGATTATAAAAATCATAATGTTTTGGGGACTAAAAATAGTCCCCAAAAAACTTTGAGGGACATCATATAGCACTTCTCTGACGGATGACAATTGTTGTGATGCTACACGCCATTGGTTATCGTTGATGACGCAATATAATTACGCAAAACAATGACGATTATGATTCTGTGAAGGGCAAACTGAAGTGATTGCCGTACAATTTTGATCAGTTTTTATTTAGCTTACAGTCTGGTGTAAATATCTAGAGCGCCAAATTAAAGCAAATATAATATCGGTCCAACAACAATTTATGCAGTATCACTGATCAATGGCACACCAGAATAATACATTGTGACACCTGGTTGATCATATCGTTAAAAACAACATTTACATTTCACTTAACTTGTTATGTACTGTAGACTATTACACTTCTTGGTATGAACTATATCCAACATATGCCTATCGTGGTATGTACCCTTTTGGTACAACTTACTGTGATACTAATGCGACGTCCGCTGGAAAGTCTATCGGATTCAATCCTGGAGCAACTTTCTATTTTCCATTTTATGGCTCCACCTATCGTAACATGTGGGTAAGTAGGCTTGGAAGATATTTATATTGTCATCTTTTATCCAATATATAGTTGTTTAAGGCAACTACATCCTATAGAAACAAAACATTTTAAGCACATTTAATCTGAAGACGAAGAATAGAATTCTTTACAGTTATATCATAATTTCATGCGAATGAGTTATGAAAGAATTTAGTTTGATGGGGTATCTGTAATGCTGCAGCGGTCAAGACAATTTATCTACGTTTTTATTCAGATGTGAAAGGCATCAATTTTGTCTAATTGTAAAATAATTTTACAGTTTTATGGATATTTAATATTTAGTAAATTCTATTGAAGTTTAAGTCAAGGATTACCATGTTACATGAATGATGTCTCAGATGTAGCCACCAATTTAAGCATTTTAAGAAAGGGTACATCAAGTTGGCATAGTAGTGAGCATTTAATAGAATCGAACCTGGATTTGTTGAGTCCGAGTCCGGTTATATAACTACTATGCTATAGAACATTCGCTACATTTATTGTGTAATGAATGACAAAATGTCTAATTCGAGATACATAACTCAATAAATTTTTAATTTCTTAAATTAAGTACAAAAAATCTGAGATTGATAAGCTGATTAATATCAACTTCTACTTCTAGTAGATCTGACTATATTGACGGCGATTAACTTAAAAATTATTACCTACTTTAATTAATTAAGTTACCTACTTTTATAATTATTCAATTATTGGTTTTTAGAGCTTAGTTTTATTTAGGTTTCTCCATATGGTTACATTATGTTCAACGAATCGCTAAACTTCCAAACTCCATCCATGACCTACCTTCAAATTCCATGGCCCAATCAGGATTATCCTCTCAACAACGCTCCTGATCCGCCATTCGCTGCTCCATTCTATGCTAACATCAATTACAGAGTTAGCCAATCTTATGAACCCTCTCAGATTTCATACAGAGTTCTTAATCCACAGGGTACAGCCAATGCTCAGCAGCAGAGTATTGAGATTGGTATGTTGGGACAGATAACAAAGGATGTGCGCGCATCAACACTGGGCTCAATGTGGTTTCAGGCTCAATGGGGGATTATAGTGACGTACTATGATGTTACCATATACGGAAATCCTTGCAGTACTGGAAATAACTTATATGACACTTGCCTTGTAAGCATCTATCAATCAGCAAACAATTGAGTACAATCTATTGATAATAGTGTAATTAATATTTTAAGTTAGGAACGAGGTTGAGGGATGGGGAAGAGACAAATATTTAAACCATCAATTTTAAGGGGCAGTTATAAACTTTGTTTATACTTTGTTCTTTATTTAATGTAGCCCATGACATTTAAACATTAGCTTGGCGTGTAACACATTAGCTTAATACTTTTTCTAGAGAAACACATTTCAAGTTGCGCTTGTAACTGATGGCACACATTCCTACAGTGTTTATAATTACTTCAACATGACTTGGGTTGGAAGTCAGTCCTTACAGAATTGTGATCCAGCAACAGGATTGAACAGCACAGCCTATCCAAACTGTATTCCAGCACAGGTTCACTATTGTACTTCTTCACAGTTTACATAAATTTCTAAAAGTTTAATTGCTAAGCAAAAACAAGTAAGAGAAAGTAATTGCAAGATTATCACGTTTATGTATTCAAATGGGATTTATCTGGCTCAGGCTGGCTGGTGGACATAGAAGTTTATTCAGCGATCAAAAGTTTTATCATTAACCTAAATATTTAAAGACTTGTTCAAAGATTTCTCATTTCTAAGGCAGATGATATCTCAAAAATTAATCCTGCCAATTTGTTGCGCAAGGTTTTAAAACATTTTTACTTTTAAACATTTAAAACATTTTAAACGTTTTAAACATTTTTTAATAATTTTAAAACATTTAGGAGAAAATTGATCTCCAGATCCGTATTTCCTACATATGTCACTAACTCTAATGATCAGCAGGTTTTAGAAAAGTAATTTTTTAAACAGCTCAAAGAATGTTTAACGTATACAATTAGACCCAATTTGTCTAAAAGATATCAATATATACTTATTGCCTGACACACTTATAATTTACAGGCTATACACTTTAGTACCATATCTCGATTTGATTTCATTTTTTATAGTACTGGGCTCGCGCTAGTGTTTCGACTTATGAATCCGTTTTGTCTTTTCGTTATTTTTATTGCATATACTTGTTTTAACATTTTATGACAAATAAAATATATTTCTTTAATTTGATTTGATTAATCATGAATTTAGATTGGATTTAACTCTGGGTTTGCTCGCGGGTTCACATCACTTCCTTACTCCGGTACGTACCAGGAAGTGAACATGGACTCACTCAGTGGAACAAACGTGACAGGACGATGGGTTTATCAGACATCAGGAGACAGTCTACAACATGGAGGATGTACCAATGACACGCAATTAGGTTGCGATAAATATTGAAATTATATTTACCTAAATACAAAATTTTAGTGCTGATCGTTTGTTTATTTTTTTTATTGATTACTTTTTGCTTTATCTTGTTCATTGTTTTGTTAAATTGTAGTTTACTGCTTATTTTTGTCTAATTAACGACATTTTACTATCTTTATTTCTGAGATTTAGTGGTAATCGTAGGGATTACAGTCCTGGAATAAGAATACGTGTGTTCACCCAGGCAGTGTGACAATTCAGATCACTCTGATAAGTTTTAAATAAAATTATAATTGTTGAAATGTTCTGCTTAATATGTTTATAATTAAATATTAACAATATTATTTTTTATTATTTGATCAGCTGCTACTGGAACTTGGCCTCTGGTCATTAATCCAACGTTTGGTCCAATGTTTGGTGGCAATGTGGTCAATGTATCCGGACCTTGCTTTTCGACTCAATCTAAAGTCATTTGTCGCTTTGGGAAGACAAGAACAGAGGCTATATACTGGGGAAATACAATGTGTGTTTTTGCTACAAAATATCTAAGAATTTGTCGTTTTATTTGCTGGATGTTAATGTTTACAAGAGTTATTGCAGAAATGTATAAGCTATGATATGAAAATGATTGTTTTTTTGATGTAATTCATTGTGCTTTCATTAGTAATATATTTTAAAGTAAAATATCTTAATTGGAATAGTTAATAACTTCAGTTTTTATTATTTTAATTACTTTTATATTTTTTAAATATGTATATGTTCCGATAACAATTTAAAACTGAGTTAGACTTCAGAACTTTTTCTTATTTCTGATTCATTCATTCTAATTAGTTTCTTTCACATAACTTAAGAAGCTAATATAATTAACAGTAGTTTTAAATATTTTTTGAGTCATAGATGAACTTTTTAACTCTAATTTACTGTGTAATCAATCTCCATGGTAGAATTATTCCATTATATTCATGTGCAGGCAGGCGATGTGTGTTCAGCCAGTATTATATGAAGTTGGACCAATCACTCTAAGTGTAAGCATAGATGGAGGGAAAAACTATTACTTCAATACTACTTATACTGTCAGTAAGTAAACTGTTCATGACTGTACTGGCGTTCAAACTGTACTTTGATATGATTTTGTGAGCTAGTAAGATATCTTAGTTTATTACTGGGTGACATGTAGGATTACTATGGCACAATAAAAATAATGCCATGATGCGAAATTGATTATGGCAGTGACATCATTGTATAACTATATAAGAAGTTTTTGCAGTCCATTTTGTTGAAACTGAATAGAAAATTAATACAGGAGGATAAGGGTGTATTAAATAGATATTATTTTTAAATCATGACTTAAAGTGATACCTTTTAGAACCATGCATTATTTATTATGCAGTTCTTCGCTTGACAGGATGAAGAGTGTAAATAATATACCAAGCATTTTATTTCATAAATGCTTGACATGATGTGCAGATTAAATAATTTTTGCTTTTAGTTCAGCAAGAAAGAGTTCCAGAACTTGGCGTTCAAGTTCTTAACCAGAATAACAATTGGTTGAATCCCACTTATATGACATTGACTTGGAATCCATTGAATCTAACATCACAGTCTGATAACCTTGTTACCATAGAGCTGCTTGGATATTCAAAGGTTTTCTTAATTCTCTATATTATGCTTATGTTATCCCATCATATTATGCTTTTGATTCACGACTGTATCACATTATAATATGGATTAAAGTCGCATTGTAGTATGCAATAAAGTGTAAATGAATGGTAATGTAGATGATATATTTCTTATTCTGTTACTTGAATAGTTTATTAGCTAATTATTTCAGTGGTTACATTATGTTTGAGTTTATAAAAGCTTACAGTTATAATAATGATACAGAATTTACCACAGAGAAGAGACAGTACTGAAAACATTATTCAAACAATTCGAGATGCAAGTTTTGGTGAAATGTATTACAGTTTATGGAGCAATGTATGAGAAAATGAATGGATTTTTATTTTTGAAAGGCAGCATATTTTATACTAAAGTAACAATTATAAATGGAATTATTGGAACAAATGAGGTTAATAATAAAATTTATGATGATAATGAATTTATGTCACTTATTATTGTAGCACGATTGGCAGATTATCTACACCTTTGAAAGCAAGGCTATAAACAGTGGAAGCTACAGATTTATGTACAACAGTCAAATGTGCGCCAATCAACACAGTGAAAACACCAGTATATGCTCGAAGTACAGTTTGGGTGCATTTCGTGTCAGTCTTAGCAATGCTCGGCATAAACTTAGCTATGCTATGTAAGTTATAAGGGATTAATAATATTGCCTTCTAAGTATAAATATGGATTGATGTTTTTGAATAGGTCTTTATTTGATTATTTTTATTGATCAAATCAGTTTGTCAAGATGGTTATAATTATACTCTTATTACTATCAGTAGAAAACTTGAGGAAGGTGTTTATTGACTGCGTAAAACTGTAGTTAGCATCTCGCTAAATGATGCAGCCAATTGGCAAACTTTTGCTAATACAAGAAGTTAAAGGCTTAACCGGCCGATGGGACAGAGGGGGATTAAATCTCTTAAATGTTTTATATAAAAACTATGCTTGTGTAATTTTTAATAAAAGTATATTATGCCTATTTTTAGCAGATTACAATTATTATTAAAACACAGCAATGACTTAAAGATGAAATGACAGAAAAAAGATGGTATTTACGAAGACTTTTTAAACTATTTTTCTTTTTGAAAACTGTTTTTAATCTGCTTACATTAAAATAATACTCCAACAAATAATCACTCGAGTCAAATTCACTTGATTTAAATTCACAGGGCTTTGTGGAGTCCTCCAGTGCCACTGGGCTGGTTCACACAGGATGAAGTTAAGCAGATTCAAGGCAGCTCATGGCCTCAGCAGGATTGCTTAAGTTGGTACAGTAGCAGCTCTTCATCAAGCCATCTGTGGCAAAACAATCTGGAGGCTTGCCCGTGTACTTTCAGTCAGAGTTATGTTGACTTTGGGCGCTTTGTTCAGACAACAGACTGCAATCAGTTGAACTACAATAAACCAGGAGGCTGTCCACGCAACCAAGGAGCAATGGCTTGTTTTGAGAGCACCAATGTCACGTGAGTATTATATGTAGATCATAACACAAAATTTTCTAGTCGCTTCTTTCCATAAAGAAAGTAATTAACGCAGTAAGAGACTAGGCATTAGAATCAATGCATCATAATTTTATTTATTTTATTTAATTGACCCTGTTTCAGTTATGCACTTTATAGTTATTCTTTGTTAAATTATAGGGATGAAATAAGTCGTTAAATAGTTAGTTTACCTAGAATTTTGCATTATCATGAAATAAGACAATTTTGAAAGTGATTTTGTCAACTAACTTGTTTTTTATTTGCCTGTAGTTCATTCGGATCAAGTTCACGTTGCTGTTATGATTTCTACGGCAATCTTATGTACACAGAGAACTCAGTCAGTGGAAGTATCAGTCAGCGTAGTGACCCCTGGGGAATGTACCCGTATAATACTTCTCCTAACATTCCGTCTATTTCTAATTGGGAAAATGATTTGCTTCCTTACTACTACTGTTGTATATGGGAACAGAATGCTTATGACTGTTTTAATCTCTATATGACAGCGCGTCAAACTCAGGACTGCAAGAACTACAATCCACCCGGACATGGTTTGGATCATTATTTTGAAACAGTCTTGTGCTAATGTTAAGATATAATGTTGCGGCTAGAAAAGTAACATTAGTAAGAAGTTATATTTTTAGATTAGAAACTTATTACTAATGAAAATGTTATGAATGATACTGTAATTCAAAGATGAGGTCATGTGACAATACATACCCAGTACTGATAATATTAATACTGGGTTGAAATGATAAGGTTATGTCGAGATCTTGTGTTGCAAAATTACAGTTGATTAAACTTCATTTCTATGACTCTCTTCACATAATATATTTGTTACCATACGTCCATATTCATTTTTTGACAGACTTTGATGCATTTAATTTAGTGACTGTTTTTAAAATCTAATATAAACTGTGCTTAATTTTAATTCATCTTATGAAATATAATCTATTATGTAATGTAACAGAATGGATGATAAAATTTACAAAATTTTGTTCAAACGTAAATATATTGGTTTCTTCTGTTCAAAAAATATAGCAACGGCATTCGGTGATCCTCATTTCGTTACGATGGACGGCACACTGTACACTTTCAATGCCTGGGGAGAGTACTGGCTGCTGGACATCAACAATGCGGCTGTACAAAAAGGCGATACCACATTCAAGCTACAGGGTCGCTTTCAACAGCCTGTCAATCAAAGCTGTAAGTTAGAAATTGTTTCTTAGATCAGCAGTGTTAGTACTGTTTTACATATTTTATCTTTTAATCTGGTGTTTTGTTATAATATCGTAATATCTTTAGTGAGCATGTGCACACAATTAAGATATTAGGATATTGCATTTAAAGTTACGTCTGTTTTGACATTTTTCTTCTTTTTTCCAAATTTTGCCTTTTTTGATTTAATGTGCTTAATATACTTAAACTCCTTTATCCATTGAGTTAAGTAATATTTATATTTAATCTTTATAAAACTATATATCTTTACTTTTTATTTTATTGACAAAATTTTGCATATTTTTAAACTTAAACATTTTTTTACTTAAACGCGAATTTAAGGGATTAACAAGGTCTACGTATTATTATCAACAGGGGGTCAAATTCGTGCGACTGTGATGACAGCGGTTGCAATGCAACTCAACAACGGTGTTACAGTCACAGTAATGTCCAACTTGTATTCACGCATTGAACGCTTGTTGGTTTATGTCGATAGCACTTTACTTAACTTCACATCACCTTCCCAATACTGGCAACAATTCCCAGGTGTGTAAGATAAGATAATCTAATATTGGCTATAACAAACGTGTGTTACGAAATACAATAATAATCAATGGGTATATAAATTTAAAGAAAAAAATCATACGAAACTATTACTAAAACAATTAAAATTTATTAAAAATAATAACAATAATTGCTGACATCAATCAGGAGGTTTATCTATAGTCTCGTTCATATATTCATTTATAAAAATACATATATACATAAATTATTAACTCTTAATTAAATCATAATTTATTGGTTGAAACAAGTCTTATTTCCTCATTTTAATAATGTGTCAATCTAGTTTACTATTAATCACATTAATAGTTTTGAATTTCTAGCCTTGTTTGCACATTGTTTATTTATTTCTTCGTTATTCAACATTACACAAAAAGGTTAACTAGAAGTATGAATGTTTACAGATTTTATTGTGATGAATAATGACCAAACTGGAGCTTACAGTAACTTTAGTGTAATATATCGCATGGGAATTGGAATCAATATCGCGTGGAAAAATGGCATCATGGAAATGTTTGCAACAATACCTCCTGAATTTATGGTAGAAATATTTACAAGTTATATTAGCCTGATTAAGACATCTAGACTAATGTTGACCAAAATGATGTTGATATAGGATACTATCTACCGGTGATTTTCGCATCTTTTTGTATAGTATGTATTACAATGAAGTTAGATTTCTTGATGTCTGATATTTAGTACGACGGGTTAAATGTTACCGGTAGATATAAATTTATGAACATAAATATTAAGTATATTTTAAAAATTATAATACAGAGGTTAATTTGTAAAAAAAATATTTTTAACTTAAAGCCTAAACATATAAAATTATGTATCAAAAAGTTAATCTATTGCATAATGTAAAGATTTTATAGTCTTTACAAAATTATCATCCTATAATTCTGTGTCTGATAAACGTTAACGTATTGAATTTAATGATGAATATTTATTCTAACATTTAAGCCTTTGTTAATAAAAAACTTTCATTTACTCAATCCTTAATTATCTTGAAATAGAAATACTTATATTATTATTATTTATAGAGAGCCACTGGCGGTTTGTTTGGTTATTGGAATGGTAATCCTGACGATGATTTAATGCCACGAGGAAGCACAAGCACACCAATCAGTCCTTATAGCCCTCAGTCAATTTTCTACTCATTTGGACAAACGTGTAAATATATAAATATTAATTTTGATTTAGAAAATATCTAAATATCTTTTTATCATCATTTACAGTAGTAAATGATAATAAAAGTAGTTCATACTTTTGCTACAATTCTATTCAATTTTCAAGAATTATAATACAACTTATGCAGTTAATATTAATCCTATCCTTTCTCATAATCTCATAGTCTGATATCTGTTTATTCGATAATTAATTAGTAAGTAATTAATTGATAATTATTTGATAGTATTATGAACTATTTTATTCTTATACCTGATATTTCGTATTTATTTCTGAAAATTATTGTTATTATTGATGTTTTCTTATTAATTCCTTATTTAACCCGTTATCTAGTGAAATTGTTATTATATTAAAGACTTAAAGTTAAAATTGAGAAAATAAAAAGAGTAAATAAAAGGTCAACATTCACTTCCGAATATATCATATTTTTAACCTAAATTAACCATCCACTTTCCTTGACATTTTTTATTTTTCATGCTCAATTGTATGAACATTGTATGAATTGAATGATCTTTTCTTTTTTATGTTTCATTTAAATATTTTTTTATTTATCTAAGGATAGTTCAACCTTCTTCAGAATAACTTTAATTTTCCGATAATTTTCTGAAGATTTATGCTTGGTAAATAATAATATTCTGACTGCTTATAAAATGAATATATAAGTATATAAAATATCCTGACATTTATAAATCATCATAAGATTATACTTTATTTGTAGGGATAGTTCAGCCCCAGGAGTCCATATTTACCTACGCATATCGTGCAAGTCTTAACTACAACTATTATCGCAACACTTGGTTCGTTCCTTACTTTGTCGCAATGTTTCCACCAAATTCAACTGTGACATCGGATCAAGTGAATGCCGTCTGTCTTTCTGACACTTCATGTCAGTATGATTACATGGTGACAGAGAATGAGAGCATAGCAATTGACACGCATGGCATTACTGTGTGGGACGCAGAGTTAAGAGCCATGGGGCCATACGGTTTGTAAATCATAACTAATTTAATATACATTTGTTACTTCACAGTTTCATGAGTAATCTATTCAAAAAATCTAAAAAAATAAAGTAGAACGACAGCAGTTAATGTTATAATATTATTTACTCAATTAAATTATTAAATTATTTTTCTGCGCATGTTATTTCAAACATTTGTAAGATTCTTTAGAAAACAAGGAAAAGAAGTCAATGTTCATACAACTGAACATGAAAAATAAAAAATATCAAGGGAAGTGGATGGTTAATTTAGGTTAAAAATATGATATATTCGGAAGTGAATGTTGAACTCTTTACTCTTTTTATTTTATCAATTTTAACTATAAGTCTTTAATATAATAATAATTTCACTAGATAACGGGTTAAATAAGAAATTAAGTAAATTGGACAGTTTGACCAATATGTTATTTACTTTGCTAAACTAATACAACACTATGTCATGTTACTGGCATAGATTGTAAGTAAAACTAATTTCTTAGTGCATCATCATTATTCCAGTTTGTATATGAACTAAACTTATTGAAACAATAGATAAATGATATTAACTTTGATTATACTATATCCATGTTTGACTCTTATTGTTAAATAATTATGACATTAATTGCACAAAGATAAATCTGAATTAAATTTTTTTTAAACAATATAAACAATTATAAACTTAAACAAAATCTATTATATCCATATCTAGTGACATCCTGCGGCTACCTCAACATCCCAGAGAGCGTGCAGCAACAACCAATCAGCTACCTAGTTGGTAGTCAGGTGACCGTTTTGGGTTGCATGAATGGATACGAATTAAAATCATTGAAAAGTGATACCTTTCAGATGGTTTACACCTGTGAATCGAATGGTAATGAAACTGCAGAATGGATGCCTGCAGTGTCCATCTACTGTAGTGTAAATACTTCATATGTGGAATTTTCCACTGAAATATTAACAAGCACAACACGTCCTATTTATGAGAGCGTTACAACGGATGCGAAGAATACAGCAACAGCAACAACACCAACGGCGTCAATTGCAACAACACCAACTACATCAACTGCAACAACACCAACTACATCGTGTCAGACCATTGCACCGGATCATGAAGACTGTGAGACTATCTTTACAAATACCACAATTACAACGGTAAATACTGTTGTTGCACGAAATGGTACTTCTACGACAACAAGTACAATTACTACGACAGTGAGTAGTCAAACTTGCACAAAAGCGAGCACACTGCCAGCGGCTGTAAGTGACACTACAAGTCCATGTCAAACTGTATCCAATCCAAGCCAGGGGCCAAATCTAGGACAGACTACATCATCGGATTTTGTTACCAGTACTATACCAGTAGGTAAATTATAGTTTATATTTAGTTTAGATAATAATAATAGTGACAGAATGAGAAATAATTACAGAGAGAGCAAAATAGTTCAAATATAATTATTAGGATTTAAAATTATCAAATTAAATCAAGTTTTTACCTTAATAATAATGCCTTTATAGATTTTTAGTAAGCAGTTCGGACACAAGTTAAATTTGAATAAAGATAATGGTATTTAATGTAGTTTTGTTCTATTGCCTGCTTTAATATCTCTCTGCAAAGTACATGTCAGTTAATTTCGATTAATGTTACCTCAGCACAAATTTATGAATTAAGGGAAAGATTAATGGCATCGATCCCCTTTCTAAACGTTTTAATTTTTTCATATAACTTTTTTTGACGATTATATATTTTTTTTAAATTTTGTTTCCTCAGATGTTAAAACATTTACTTCGAAATGAGACAAAGGATTAACATTAAAAGATATATTTTTGCAGTGAGATATTGCAGGATTAATATTAAAAAGATATTTCACATACCTTTTTGAGGTTATGATGCAAGAAAAAAATTGATCTCCAATTGTTTGTTCCTCTCCATTATCGAGTCGTGCATACTTGTTTTTTAGTATTTATATTTTGCAGGCCTGAATATTACTACAACATCAGCAGCCATAGGAAAAGGTCCAGGTTGGCATGTGGCCTGTACTCTCATAGCTTTCAGCATTCTTTCATCATTCTAGTTGATTTGTATCTGATATTACTTTAATTTAATAACTCTGTAATAATGGTATTGTAATCGGCAAGAAAACTTTGATGAAACATCAGCGAATATAATTTGTTGAACATTTTCCATAATAATTTTTCGATTTGATTCTTTACATTTAATTCGTATCTCATTTTTGCATAATTATTATTTCTTGTTATTTTACAATAAAGAATTGATTGAATATAATGTAGAAAACAAATTTTAATATTTTGTATGCTAGGATAACTTTAATTTAAAATTTTAATTATATCAAAATTTACGTCATTAACAAAATAAATTTCTTACTCTTCATAGCAGGTGCTAATAACTTTAAATGGACATTCTTTAATTTATTCTTATTTAATTAATTTTATCTGCTCAACAATACTGATTAAACGAATACAAGATAAATATACAATTGTGTTTTTATTATTTATAATTTATATTAATTATTGGCTTGATTTTTTATGACCTAAGCCCACCCTTAAAACTCTGATCACTGGATAAGAATTATCCAGTATTAAATTCTTCCAATCACCACATTTCTAAAATTCTAAAATCTATTTTTATTCAAGTAATTTCTGGCTTGAGCTGGATTTACCCCTTCCCCTTTATTTTTGACAGAGATAATACCAATTTTTTTTATTTATTAACTATTAAAAGTCTTCAAGATATATTTTAAAATGTAGAATAAGCAACGCAACATACACAAAAATACAAAAGTTAATAGAAACTGTTCAATTTAGGACTTAATCACAATGCTGCCTTTTAAAAATTATTCTCCATCACTGAAAAGTTATTTAGGCTAGAGATATTTCTAAAATTTATAATGTGAATGTGATGCTATTTGTACAAAAATTTGTACAAATAGTATGACAGCGTTATACTGCATAAAGCCGTAATTTTTGTATAAACGTTACTTGCATTTTTTAAATTATAATCAGCTTGATATCTTTAAAAACTATGTTAACTTATTTAGTTAATGTCATTGTTACATAATATGTATATATCCACAAATAAATCGAAAATAATTCGCATGGAAAATACTTTTGTATATCATTTGATATATTTCATTCATGAAGATTACACATTTTAGTCCATTGTAGGATGACAAAATGTTGTCTAAACATAAATCATAGTAAAATATTAAGTAGTGCTTGTAAACATAACAGGAATAATCAACAATTAGTCAAGTTTAACTCCATCTAAAGATTCCTTACATGGATATTTTTGTAGATTTTCTGCGATGCATTTGACGTAATGGTATAGTAATCAATATTATATAAAAAAGTTTGCGTATAAAAAGTTACATGTGGTACATGTACAAATTAATACACGCCTATATATAAGTCAACCATAAAGAACGCTGCGCTAGCTTCTATTGCTTTGCATAGCTTTCATTCCAGTATATACTCACTTTCATTACCGATGACATTTACTGTAATATCATTTTATAACGACATAGAGTTATTATCTATGATTTACATTAAGAAATCATAGCAATTAACATTAGAAAGCAATTGGGTAATTAATAATAATAATAATAATAAAGACGTGATCAATTTAAAATACTTGGATAAAACAAATAGATACATAAAAAGTAAATACAGTTTATATAAAGGCTAGATAAAATCAAGTCATTTTATAGACATATTATATGTTTCAACTAATAAGATTGTTATATAAATTAGCAAATAAAATTGATACAGTTTCACATATATTGCAGATATTTTGAACACAAACAATCATTTATTTGAAATGAACAGGAACAAATCTCAATGCACTTTATATAAAATGAATAAAATATTATATTGGTGTTTCTTGAGCTGCTTTCTTGTCATTATGATTAGAATTAGAGGACGAGTGATTCTCAATAACAGGAAGTGTTTCCAATTCAGCAAGATTGTTAGTGCTGTGTCCTGTTATAATCAATTACATCTTAACACACTGTTACAGAAGTATAAATTACGTTAAATTTTGTAATATTTATAAAGGAGCTTATTTAAATTCTCATCTAACTTTATACAACTTTCTTAAAATTTGATCAATCATAATAAGTGAAGTTTGGCAAAAGAAACGAAGGGGTACGACGGGGGAGATTAAATTAAATAAAATGGTCGTACCATATCCCTAACGCAAAAGTCAATCATACAACTATGGTTTGAAACGTTAATTTATTTTACAAAGTAACTATCAACTGCAAGAAAACAATATTTAAAAGCAGTAAGCCTATAGCTAAAGAAGAAAATTATAGTGTTAATTATTTTATTACTCAAAAATATGCATTACAAATATTTAAAAAAAAGAAAACTATACTGTTAATTGTTTAATTACTAAAACATATACGTTCAAAATATTTCAAAAGATTAGCGTGGTTTAATGCGATGATATTAATAGGTATCTTCAGTCAAAATATTGTAAATAATGAACTGCATTTTCTAGCCATAGTTAAAATGAATGAAACTAATTAGCATTAGTTAAAAAATAAATAAATTTCAGTGATTGAAAAATCAGTATTTATCTTTAATACATTATATTTGTAATAATAATTCAGAAGAAATGCTAATGTCAATATAATTACTAAAGTAAAACAGGTAAATAAAGCTTACCCCCATCCAAAATCCGATTGCTAATAAAATAAGCAAATAAAATTATCATACTCATTTCTAATCAATTTATTAATAAGAATAATATTAAAATAACATTTATGCTACGTTCAGTAAATTAACATTTTGTAACAAAATGAATTTAAATTATAAATAGCACTGAAAAAATTTACTAAAATTTAGTGTCTCAAAATCATCAAAGATACTCGTCACTTTAAAGATACGTTAAAAACTCATTTTTTTGCCTTATCTTTAAACTGTCCGTCGTAGACTCTACCCATACCGCATTTTGGAATTGTCAGGTATCTGACGACAACGTACGGTTTCGTTAGAAGTACAGTATACGATACGATACGAAAATTGATGTTTTTGAGGAAAGCATTTTATAATATAATTTGCAATTAAACATATTTCAAATATACATATAAATGTATAAATTGTAAATATAATTTACAATTCAACATAATTCAAATAAATAAATGTACAAATTACTCGAATCTTTTACATCAGCAATATTAATACAGTCATTAGAGTAGAAAATGAGCCTAAAAATTCTTATCTTTATTCAATTTATACTCCAATATTATCGATAAGTAATAGAAATGGAGTTAAAATTCACGACATCTGTTTTTATAACTATTTAAGCATTGATTCGGATTGAATGCAATAATAAAAATTATAACGCAATCAAGTTTATAACTAAATAGTAAAATTATATTTTTGTAAAATAATTCCAAACTTACTTTTGCGCGATTGGTTCAGCCTGATTAGGACCAAAATATTTAACATCACCTGCAAAATATATTAAAATAATGTTAATTGGTATCAATATTGTTTATTGATACTAAATGATTTACACTCATTTATTTACAGTACTATTTATTTACACTAAGCCATCGGTTCCCAACCTGTGGGTCGCGACACAAACTGGGGTCACCAGTTTTGAAAATTTGCCAGGTGTCGCTTAAGACCTGTTGAGAATTTAATTTAAAAATAAAAAACGCGTTTCTGTGCACAATACACACTTAAAATGTAAAATTAAACATTTTTGTTCATTTGAAAATTCATTTTTAAAAATATTGAATAAAAAATATAACAAATTGTTGTGATAGGGGGGGCCACAAGTTTTAAATTTTATCATTGGGGTCGCCACAACTTGGAAAATGTTATCAAGAGGTCACAGCATCAGAAAGGTTAGAAACCGCTGCACTAAGCCATACATTCCATTCAAAATAAATTATTGCAGGGCTCTATGATATAAAATAAAGTTTAATTAACTCTTATAAAATACAATTTACATTATATTCTCACATGGGTATTGTATAAGCAACCACATAATATCTAGGCCTACATTGCTGACATAAAGACATATTACATATTACATAACATATTACCACACAGAATCATATTACATAACAGATATTTACATATTACAGACATATTACATAACATATTACATAGACATATTACATAGGCTGACATATTACATAACAGAATCAACACAATCAATCCTACAAGTAAAACTTCCTTTCTTTATATTTTTATTTTAAGCCATTTTTATTACCGTATCTAATGGGACTTTGTCTGTGTCTTGTCCGATGTAATCGAAGGAAGATAATGATGAGCAGTAAAGCGATGAAAAGAAAGACGACGCCACAAACAGCAATGCCTATCATACCTTCGTCTATCACAGGCGATATCACAGGATCTGGACAAATACATGCAGAAAAAACTGAATATGGAAGTACAATAAATTAATGTAGAACAAAGTCTCATAAGTTATTTAATGACTGTAATTGCTAATGAGCTAGTCAATATTTAATAGTCTTTTTTTTTTATTGTGACAAACCAATATTTTCTAATGAAATTGTGTGGACAGTAAGCAGAAAATAGGCAAGATATGCTTGTTTTAATACAACAAATATTTATTTCTGCCAGAGAGGTAGATACAAGATTATAATTAAGGAGATTTTTGATTCTGGATATCATTTTCTTCGATTAATTATCCAGTCCACTTGAAATGTATTTAGAGTCAATTTTTTAAGAAACCAAAATAATAAATTCCAGTAGTGTCAAAATGTTTCTTATATAGCCAAAAATGAGTTTTATAATATCTAAATTAAGTATTTAACACTAGAATTCATTCTTAAACATATTTTGCGCATTCGTAGTCTATCTTTTAAACATATCTATGTACGGAATTCTTGTATTAACCCTAATTCTGGTTATCATGAATTACTATTACTATCAATCTAGAAAAATATGACCGACACAACAAAACAACTGGTATCCTGATCTTAGTGTAAGATGAACTTAGTATAAAACTGCTAACTTGACAACTGGTATCTTATGAGATGAAAAATCTTAACCCAATTTAAGAACAACACTAACCTCTTGTGCTGAAAAGTATCTCAGGACTGCTATCACTCGACACATTAGCATAGCTGTAACTGTAAACCCTGAATCTGTACTCGGCGCCATGCGATACTGTCTTCCAGGTGTAGTAAGTTTTCTCGATGTTATCCTCCAGAGGGGACCACCGTCCCACGGTCCTGTACTCTAGTCGGTAGTGCTGGATGGGGACTGAAGGGTTTCTTGGTGGAAGCCAGGATATCCTGAGTTCATTCTTCTGTTGACGGGCTGTGACGTTTTCCGGTGGATGTGGTTTAGGTTCTAAATAATAGGTGATACAAATATATGATTAATATTAATACAAGATCAATATCAATATATTGTATAAATAACTATGTCAAGGCCCGTTGGATAAGTGGTTAGAGCGCTAAATTCGAAATCGATAGGTCCAGGTTGGAATCCCGGATATATCACAAAAATGACTACAGTTTCTGATAGATAGACATTCATTTTTATATTTCTATCGTACATAAGATTAAGATTAAAATCAATGATTTTATTACCGGATTGCTGATGCTCGTACTCTGTGTTGTAGCTCGTGCGACTGTAGCCATTTATGTAATCACCAGAACCATTGTACAGTGGATCTAAGAAAGAAAAGCAATTATATGAAAACACATAGATTTTCATTTGAATTTTATGAAAACTCACAGTTTTGTGAGACATGAGTCAATCGTTTCTTAGAATAAAATAAAATAATCATTTTACTTCTGGGAACCAGTTCATCAATACAGTTTGAAAGGGGAATACTTTAAATAATTTAAAATATAATTTACATATTATTTATTCTACTGCTTTTAAGTAAATTCAAAAATACGTATTAAGCAGCATTCTCTGTTCTTTAGAGTAAATCAAGAATAAACAAAACGTTCAATTTTTTGGTTAGAAAGAAAAAGAAATAATTGTAAACGCCTGTCATATTAAGGTATAAATTTAATATCGATAGAATAATACCTTCATTATCGTCTCCATCTTCATCATAAATGGCTTCTACAATATAATATATTGAAATTATTCATTCACTTATCTCAAACAAATAAAATAATAAATAAAAAATTACAATTACTTTACAACTTCTGAAAAAGACTGACAAATATGATACATCAGTAACAGTAAATAGCAAAAACAAAGTATGAAGTAAAGAAATACTATTATTATTACTTTATATTACGGAAATTAAGATAACTACAGAATTCATAAGTTACATTATTACTAATATATTAGTCGCTAATACATTAATACAATACTAAAACTTCAGTACCAGTATTTATTTAATACATATATATCAATGAATTCAAATTTATTACACGAATATATCCATCTTTTATTCATTTGAATGAAAGCTCCTATGCAATAAAAATATAATACTATATAAGGGAATATATTAGATACACTAATATATCCTCATGATGTTTTTCTATAGAAAGAAATCAATAATTTATTTGCCTTTAGTGACAGCAGAGGCTGGAAGACTGAAAAGTTCATCGCCAAGTTGATTTCTTGAAAGCACCATAAAGTGATAGTTACAATTCGATAACAGATTATATACAGTTACTGTAGTGATGTCACTTGGAAAAACTCTAATTGTTATCCAAGTCTCTGACTTAATCCCCGACTGTTTGTACCTATTGCCATACAAAATAAATGTAGCATAATTTTAAATGTACAGTAATTACGAATGCAAAATAATTAGGCCATGATTATTAGATAGGATTTTTTATTGTTTAAATTGTAATAGCAGTTTTAGATACATCATATATTGGAGCTCCTTAGGAAAGTGGCATGGGCAAAAAAATAAGAACCTGTGCCCATACCATATTCAAGTCTTGTATGCTTTGCATATATTTTGCTGTGCTCTTGCTGTATACTTTAGACTTAGATCTTTTAATAATTATATAGACACATCCTTTTGACTAATTTTCAACTTCCCTCAGGCAGATACTCCCACACTAAATAAGCGCCAGTTATTCCCTCACTAAAGAAACCCAAAGCAACAACATCAACAAATATCTCATTTGACACAGTTAAATAAAATTAGGCACAAAACTTAACGCCACTCACAAATAGTGATACCGACATTGATTTTAAATAAACTAAAGATCTCACAATATCAATACCAAAGCACATAGTGTAGAGGAAAGCCAGAGTCATAAGCTGGCAACCAGGATACCTTGGCTGTAGAAGGTGTTGTGTGAACTGTCACATTATAAGGAGCATGAGGCGTATATACTACACAAAACAGGGTGTAATATAATACAAATAGAAATAAATTCCAGATATAATACAGAACATTAAATTGTAACATTTGAGAAAATAAACACGCTTCTTAATTACAAAGAATTTCCATTATACACAACTTTGGCTATTAAACATATAGCAAACATACGATAGTTAACAAAAATGAAACTTAACTATTATAAATGTATTTATTAGAAAATACTGATCAGGATCAAACAGCATTGTTTCTACTCCAGATGTTACATTTTATTAAAACAGAATGCTACAATTACTCTGATGATATTTTAATTATATTGAGATAATAATAATGTCATAATTTTGAAAGATATCTACCAGCATTACTTTATATAACATATAAATAGGACAAAGTATCTATTTCATTTATGAACTACATTTGCGAAATATAGGTGCACTCTAGGATTCATCAGTCGCACTAGTCATAACGGCAATTGAGTACAGTATCTTTGTTTTAAACAGCCATAAACTAGACGAGTTCATAAATCTAGTTATTTTATAAGTTAATATGAACTAAACAATACCACTATTATTTATGTTAAATTACTGCTCACATTCAACAATGAGTAGTGTAGCAGTTATCACATTCGTTACAACATTAGACGCAACACATTCGTATATTCCATGGTCCATCTTTGATAAGTCCACAATTGTTAAATTGCCACCGTTTTGTATTACTTTTGTTCTGCCTGGAAAACTTCCTTCTACCTATTATATATATAACATAAAGATGAATTTTTCCAATATCTCAACAAAATGTTCATAAATTTCAAAGTATAAGCCTTGAGAAATGATCGAAGATACCGAGAAGGGTGCGATACAGAGTTATAAATAGATTCACCATTATCATAATAATAATATTGGTCACTCCTAGTCATTGGCTAAACAGAGGTTAACTTGACTTTTATTCAACACTTATAGCTAAAGACGGTGGACGGACAAAATGTCCGCGGACAAAATGTCCGCGGACAAAATGGCAGGAGGACAAAATGGCAGGAGGACAAAATGTCCGCGGACAAAATGTCTGCGGACAAAATGTCATGAAAAAATGTTTACTAGCAGTTCTTTACATCCTGCTTTTCTCATAAAAACACAAAAAACTAGTTTTCTTAACTTTTTCTTCTATGAAATTATAATGTATTTTTGAATTTTTGTCTCCCTCAAACAATATTTAGATGCGATACATTTAAGAGTTAGGGGTTAGGGTTAGGGTTATGGTTAGGGGGTTAGGGTGAGGGTTAGGGTTAAATTTGTATGAGAAAGTGTTTACTTTATTAGTTTTGTTCATTTCTTTTTTCATCAAATCATTATCTAAAGCCTAACATTTCTGTGACATTTAGTCCGTGACATATTGTTCTGTGACATTTTGTCCGTGACATTTTGTCCGTGACATATTGTTCTGTGACATTTTGTCTGTGACATTTTGTCCGTGACATTTTGTCCGCGGACATTTTTTGTCCTAGTACCGCTAAAAACATATACTACTAGTTGAATCATAGATTTCAAAGACAAATAAAATCACAAATACTAACTGCTGTCTAGAGTGTTACTACACTATTTAAATGCATTAACAAGTTATAAATCAGTAGTGACAATTTATTACTAAGTCCTTGCAGATATTTTCATTTTCACTTGGTTGTAATTTTCAATGCAGTAAGAAATTGTCAATTAATTTACAGTAACAATACGTACAATAATTTTTTGAGTTTTCAAGTTAGAACTAATACTGTAGATTATTTTGTGAGTATGACAGGATCTCTTACTTTTCTCCAGGATATGCTTGGTTTAGGCTCAGCATCTGCTGAGCAAGGCATAGTGACTGATTGCGTAGGCATTCGCTGATATATAGGCTGAGGTCTACTTGTAAAATAGGGTGCATCTGCAAATATATGAAAAATATATGCTGGCTGTCTAAGATTTGAGATATTTTCAATGGTTCGTTAAGTAAATCTTATTGCTGTGTGTTAATTCAACTTTGTTAATAAAATAACACATTTAAATTTAAATTATCAGACAACAAATTCACATTCATTCATAAACTTGTAATTTTATAAGTTAATATTTATTCATTGAATCAACATTAAAGCATATTATAATATTATAATGACAATTCTTTATGAACTAAAACCAAACGTAAATAATCTAAGCCTAGAGTATAATAAAAAGCACTGACCTTGCACAAATACATGAATAAGTGTTGAAGTAGCTCCTTTTCCCAGCGTTGAGTAAGAAGTGCACGAGTACTGCCCAGCATCCGATGACAGAACAGACTTAATAAAGAGCGAACCTTCATGATCTACTCTCAGTCGATGATCATCATACTGATGATGTGTTGAACTGAGAGGATGGGCATTCTTGGACCACAGAGTGCGTATGACAGGAGGGTTAGCCTCTGTGGGGCAGTCAATGCGACCAAGCGCACCGAGGGCGAGGTAGAGAGTTGATGATAAGGTTCCTTTCAGTTGTGGTAAGTCTTAAAAAATAAAAATAGAAGGACATTAAGTGAATGTATTTAATAAATATTACAGCGTAAATATTATTACAAGAGACATATTTAATATCTCTGCAATTACATTGAAAACCACTGAAATAGAAATATGGATGACAGCAACATATGTCATATATTTAACTGGATAGTATAGTTTTAAAATAATTTGTAACTTAAAAATTGTATCACAACAATTCGTTTGTTTACAGACTTATGGTCTACGACACTACGTCTACCAAAATTAGGTCTAACAACATTTGGTTTACTGTAATATTAGAATTAGGCTTAATGTTAAGGTTAGGTTTAGGGTTAGGCTTAGAGTTAGGTTTAGAGTTAGGGTTAACGAAATGGTTAGGGTTATGGCTAGGATTAGGATTATTTTAAGGGTTACAGCTATGGTAGTCCAAAATTTAATGTTAGTAGACCAAAAGTCAGTAGATGAAGTGTCGTAGATCAAAAGTCTATAGAAGAATTGTCTCGGAACCTGTAAAAAGACAAATACTTGTTCGAATCATGTTATTTACATAAAATTCTTACAAGTAATATTGAGAAAGGCCTGAGCGCTAGGTGGTTGCCCTATGCCATTAGAAGGTTGACATTTAAACCAGCCCATGTCTTCCTTTCTAGCGCTTGTTATGATCAGGCTACCGTCAGCATAGATACCCGCCCTATTGTTCATTAGACCAGCAACTTGGCTGACGTCCACATTATTTAGCGACCAATAATAAGTGATATTGTTTGGATATGCCTCAGCTTGACAAGTTAGCCTGATTCTAGAACCTTCTACATTTGTTGTATTGCTTGGCGGTTGCATGATGTATGTATTTTCTGTTAAGTAAAAACACTGAATAATTGAAAAAGAATTGAAAAAAATCAATAGTTTTACTGTATACTATAGGCCTATATATTACATAAATATGTACAGAGAAGTGAATTAAAGTATAGTGCTAGTAGTTGGAACAATTGACTACTGGGTGACATCAGATGTTCAAATGTTATCTAATTTACGCTTGCTGTAAATTCATTGAATGTTATTATGCAGATACTGCATGGTATCATCGTACTAGCATTTCTGTCACATCGTCCAGTGGCTATGCAAGGGCAAATGTTGAGAATAGCATCTGGTGTAACCATAAGGGAAGGTGTGTGACACCTAAATACTTGTTTACAAATTTGAAATTTGCATAACTTTTATATGAAGTCTATCAGCAAATAATAATAACGACATTATGTTGGCAATAACTTGCTCTCTCAGCTTGAAATAAGATATGACTCGTTGATGTGGGCTTACAATGTCAGTCATTAATTGATGAAAAATTGAACTTAAAGCAAATGAAAATAAGTCACATACCAGAGTAAATCCAGTCATCACCTGTACACAAACAATTTTTGAATTAGAAAACAAATATTTTTCATAGTTGCAGAATTTACTACAACTGCAGTTATCATATTAGCCATAGATTTACTTTATATAATTGCAACTAATTGCTCAGGGTAATAAGCTTATATATAAGGACACGCAGCTCTGAAATGAGTTATTTTTATTTGAAATACAGGTCATCAAAAATAAGCACAGATTACAATTATAAAAAAATCATCTATTTGAAATTACATTTGGTAGGCCTATCATACAATTTAGTTTTTACAGCTTAATTAATCTACGCTAATTACTTTTATAAAATGCATGACCATTAATTGAATGATCATGCATTATAATCTTCATTTTATATTTGAATGCATCATGCAATTTGTGTGAAAATATAGGATTACGTCAAGCTGAGTAATTTTCTAGTTAAAATTGATGAAATTAAATGATAGGTGCTCTTAAGATAAAGTATTATCTCATTTGTTGCTTACATTATGTACTAAATTTGAGAAAATTTAATTTTAATTTAAATTTGAGAAAGTTGGAAATGTAAGCTTCTACTTTTCAAAATCAATAATACATCATACAATATCGATTACTTTATTCTACTTACGTTCAATGACTAGTCGAATAGAATGCGAGACTTGCGCGACTGTGTTTTTAAAACTGCAAACATATACCCCAGCGTCGGACTTATTTACTTCGCGGATGGAGACATTGTTTTCTACAACGGTAACGCGACCATGACTCAGCAATTCTTTACCGTCTCTGAACCACGTGACGCCTGGCGTTGGGATACCAGTTGCTGCACAGAACATATCGGCGGTGGATCCAGGCTTGCGGATCAGTAGACCAGGTGACTTGGACTGTATGAAAGGTGGCTCTACACAGAAAATCAATTTCATTGAGTAATATTATTTTAAAGTTAAGGTTTAACGTTTGGATTACCTTATTATATAAACGATGTCGAAGACGTAGCTGTCAATTTAAGCGTCTTACTAAAGGCTGCAGCTAGTTAGAGAAAATAATGAGCTATCCTAGATTTGAACCTGAACCTATCGATTTCGAATCCAGCGCTCTAACCACTTCTCCAACTGGATTTTGAAAATTTTACTTTCTGTGGGACCCATAATTAACAGTTAACTATAGTGTCATCCATTTGTAACATCCATATATTCTCATTCTGGCATACATGACCAAAAACATATAGTCGTAGGTCTCATGTTTCATAGATTAGCAATTCCGTATATAGTAGGATAATCCGCTTAAATGACTCTCAAATTTACATCTATCGCAAATTGCGCAGATATGAGAAATACCAATGACTACGAGGCAAATGGCTTCGGTAAATCTCGTTTCTTTCTACTAATGGTCGAATAAAAGAGAATCAAGAAGAAAAGAATTTTTTTCAACATATTGTCCGACGCACATAATCAGCAACAGCGCTTGCTATTCTGAAAGAAATTGAATTTTCTCGTCACTGACTTCAGTAAAATGATCTCTGTATATGGAAGGTCGACGAAGAGGCAGTTTTTATCTATTCTCATATTCGCATACGAAATGATGATCAGTTGATTTCGCTTGGGAAACACAATCTTCTAAATGAACTTTGCGTACCGTGCTTAAGGCTAGAACTGAGATATTATTGCATTTTATCTAGCTTCAATATTCGTGTAGTAGCGACCATTGAGTTAGAATATAGCGGTCAGTTAATTGTTACATCGGAAGGACATTACAATCATTTTTGATGTGTTCGATTAGAATATTTAGGATAAATGTATAGAAAACGGTGAAATACCACTGTTAAATCACGGGTTTCAATATTATAACATCGTATTTTTAAATGCTTTATAAAATCTCACCGTATTTTTTAAAATAAACACGGTGTTCAGAAACTTGACGAATTTAACTCTTTATATACTGTAACTTTATATTGTCAACGTTTATGGGTTTTTAAACTTCTTCAAGTTTTCTCATTTTTAATAACCATGAAAGTAATTCTGTTAAAAAATTCCATAATATAATTTTGATAAATTTCACCAAATATGATACAGTTACTTACTTAATTGGAGGCACTATGATTTTAAATGAAAGACCACAAGTCGTAATTAACTACACCCAAAACGTTTTCTCTAAAACTATAATTACAAAGTACTCTTGACCATAATCGAAATTTGATGTTCACCGCAACACATGTGCCTGTCTCAAAACGGATCGGAAGGATTGATACAGCCAGAATTGATAGAGCGGCGTGATACAATTTAAGGACTCGCGTGAGATATGCGCAAAGGCGCCCGAACAATCCGTTGAATAATTTAGCCAGAGCCGCGAGCTGAGAGAAAGGGTTGAGGGATTGACTGAGATTCAGCGAGCGATGGATGAGAATGTCAGCGTATCGATTGCTTGATTCCGAAACTAGAAAGAATACGAGGAAGCAAATAACTTCGTATATGAGAGTATATAATGTTTATACGCTGAGTATATAATGTTTATACGCTGAGTATATAATCATTGTAAAGAAATGTTGTAATCATATTTCGTAGGTGTTGAAATTTAGTGAATATATATTAATTGACACAAAAAGACATGAGAAAAATAAATTGAAGGGGGTTTTAAGTTTGGTTATATAACAAATTCAGTAAATAATTGCATGATTTTCATTTTGATTCACTAATCCGATTTTTTTACCAATATGATTATGTTTATTTTCGACGACTGGTTTTTTGTTGAGATATTATTGCTTGATATGAGTTTGTGTTTGATAAATTTACGTATAAAAATTTCGATATTAAATTTTATAATCATGAATAGGTCGATAAAGCAAAAATATTAATATCAGCAAAACGAGTATATTATTTCTAACATTTATTTTTAAAATTCGATGACGATTTAATTCCGTTAAAATGATTAAGTTTAAATGATAGCATAATTTAACACTAGTAAACCTATATCTTTATGTTTTACAGTTCCAATTTCTGTAATCCATTGAAAATTTATTCAGAATTGTTGTATTTTCAAAACCCTGAATCTCAGTTTTAAGTTAAGCACGTATCAGATAATCTTGTTATTTCAAAGCCTGCATCACCTTTTGAAGTTAATCCTATATCAGATGTATATGTAAGCCACCTTGATCCCTTATTAAATAATAACTGACACTAGTAGTTCAATCTTCTCAGATTAATTACTAAGCAATAACAGCGAATCATCATTGATTTGATCAATAAAAAAACGCAAGCGGAAAACTTTCAATCATTGCGTATTATTTATTGATGCAATATATAGTTGCGATCGTCTCCGAAATAAGATTTAAAGCGATATTTACTGCCGAGCAAGCGATTGGAACGACGACGCCGGCAGCTTGGACATGGATCGACCGAAGAGCGACCGACCCGGAGCCGCGGCGTAGCCGAAGTCGTAAATCGACTCGGGGCCTGCTCGCAGCATTAAGCAAGCCGGTAATGTAGAGAAGAAACACAAAATACGAATCGATCATTTTGCAAAAATAGGATCTAGATCTAGGAGATTGAGAGGAAGAGAAAGAGTGAGAAAAAGAGACTTAAAAGATTGACAAACAGAAACCATAGGATAATAGAAATAAAGTAAATGAAAAGGAAAAAGTATCTGAAAGACTCATAAAGAGAGATTGCTAGGTTGCGAGAGAAATACAGAACATATAAGCTTGTCTCCAAGATTTTTATATACAGTGTAAATAGATGGATGGATTCAAAAAGTGATGGATGATTATAGATGGATGAGATGTTGACGAATGGTCAAATGGATGAAGATATACTACTTTTTCTTAGTCCCTCGTGTGAGCTAGTTTTTTAGATTACCTACATGCAAATTAAGAACACTTAAAAATGAATAAAACAATACATAAAATTCTTAAAATAATACATAATGGCCTACACTACAGTATTATTTTATTCTGTAGGTATTATTTGATAATTTGATGTATTATTTTAAAATGTGTACAATTAGCAGCGATGTATCAATAATAACCAGTAGTAAAACCATGAAAACATTTAAGAGATAGATAAAAATATCCGCACGCATGCAGAGATGTTCAATAAAGTAGTCCTTTTCGTAACGCTTGGTTGTGAACAGTTTAAAGATTGCAGAACTAATATTTTCCTAATACTTCCCTGAGTCTCGAATTTAACGCTTAAGGATTGCTCAGGCACATTGTTCGCGAGAGCCTCTACTAAATCCTTTCCATCTAAATCGTATTTCAAGCAGGGATAATTCATCTTCAAGCTTTCACAACTTTAATGAATTATTGCGGGCTGTATTTCAGATTTTATTTCGGTGTTCACTCGACTGCGAATGATTGGCGTAAAGTTGATAAAACTGTCTCGCAGATCGAGTCAATCTACTATCAAAGTCTCTATCTGTTTGACATTATGGACATCTCATCATATATCTGCGCAGTCTAGCGATACTTTAACGGTTTACGATTCATCACAAAATGGAAACACGTCAAGTCGTGAAATATTTTAATCTCACGACTACAGTGCTTGTTTGAATATACCTTACACGGGCTTGAAATGAAAATTTATAGTTTAGATGTCCTTATAATAGTTTCGACATCGTATCTCGAGATTTATAGAAAGAATTTTCAGAATGGTAATTATGATTATAACACCAGTACAGTTGATAGCAATACTTATTTTTGAATATTTATTCATTAAGGCCAAATAAATCCAGATTTTACTATTTTACTTCTTTTGCTATGACAAGATATGAATCCATTTATAAAGGCCGCTTTGCTATCATTGTCCCAAACCTTCCTCTCTTTACGAAACGTTGACAGAAATGATGAAATGTTACAAGTTTTGTTTTGCTTGGGATTAAAGATCATCAGTCAGAAACCAGAGTCTGGCAACTATGTCGTCGACAGAGTTGTTGGAGTTCAAAGGATTGACAGCAATGTTACTAGATTACAATCTTTGATATATGACCCAAGCCAAAAGTCATATATTACATAACCTCGCTATTATGCTCATAAATTAGTGGTTGAATAGGTATAAGCGGAATCATCATAATTTATTCTATAGTTTGTATTACTTAAAATAATGTGATCATAAATTTAGCACAGTTACAGTTCTCTGCACTGATGTCTAACTTAGATGAAATTTGTAAACAAGTAAAAACTGAAGAAATGACACGAAGCAAAAAAATATGAGTATACACAGATATTCTCGGACAAATTATACTAATAAAGCAACAAATGTAAAATTTAAAATCGTATAGTACTTTAAAACTTAATTGAGAAGCAAGGTTCTTAATGTTAAAATTTAATAATTATTAAAATCATGCAATTAATTCATTGTCGAATAGCCGTGATCTCCAAACAATTATTAAATTCTACATATTTTTATGATTTATCATGTCATATAATCAACGAAAAAATATGTAGTAAAAATAACATAGTAACATAACTTGTAATAACAGAGTGTATTAGTTGAAAAAAAATCAATCATAAGACTGTATGTTCTTCTTCTGCACGAAACGAAATGCTTACAACGAGACTCGCCATAAGGTCAAAGAATGGAAAAGATTTGTGTTTGCATTTTAAATACGAGGCGAGTGAAGCAACAAAGAAAAGAAGGAGATTGAACGAGAGACTCCTTGATTGATTTTATTCTTCTGATTATTTCACTCTATACTGTCAAACCAATGTGACTATGGGATCAAATAGATTCGTAGTACGATCAAATCATTGCGTAAAGTTCTCGATGTGATACAACGAACAAATACTTGTTGGTTAATTTTAAAGAAGATAAAGATCATAAAGTAAAATATATAGACTAAATTAACACTGTGAAAAATTGATATTATCATGATAAAATACTAATAAACAAGTTAAGACAAAAACACATAATATGTTTCTCAATATAAGAAAATCTAAAGATGAAAATATTGTCAATGAACAACAGAGGTATTTCAATGCATAATAATGTGACAATGCATTCAGTGACTTTCTGTATTTATTCTCTGTACTTATGTCTCACTACAACACATTTTACAATGAACAGCATGTGGCTTTGCAATAACTATACCACGGGGTCGAACTAAAACGATTCGTCACTTGCTTCTACTTGAGATGAAGCGAAAAGAATTTGTCACTTTCTCATTTCGGCGGATTAAGCATTCTATATAAGCGCATTTTTGGCAAGCTCGGTATATCCTAGTTGTTTCATTATACAAGATGAAGCCCAAATAATAAATATAAGAAAAATGGAAAACGGTTCTACATTGAAGAGACTTTGAATAATAGCTAAATTATGTTAGTTATTATTCAAAGTC
>JAQIXG010000490.1:0-31838 GCA_034700105.1 Oconnorella tubifera
GTAAATTAATATTTAATATTTAATAAATAATATAATATTTAATTAATATTAATACTGTAAATTCTATATTTATTTTGCAATGTCAATTTGCATTGCTATATTTTGTTAATAAACTCATCTTTATTTCCTTTTACAGAACTATTTCTTTGTATTTATTACATTAAGCAAATCTATCATAATAATATGAATTGATTTTTTTCAATAGAATAGGTACAGTGCATTAAGAACAAATAGTAAATGAAAAGGCTATAGTATGCACTTAGTCGATTGAATTAACTGGATATTATCATAAAATAATCAGTTGCCTGGTGATGTATATATTATTCTAAAGCAATAATGTTCTACTACTGCTACTCATTCGGCGACGCATTGAATTCAGTCATAATATTATATCTTACGATGACACTATGACAAGAAAAATTACGAACAAGTATCTCGATTGTCTTCATAACTCGGCAGTGTTTTTTGCAGGTGATACTTTAAGTCAATTGTCAACTAATCAATGAATTTTAAAACGTATTTAGCGAGGCGCAAGTGATAACATTGTACACTAGTTTTAACATGTTTATTAAGAGTTTATTATATTTAAAAAGATTTTCTCTTATTTCTTCAACTCTATCTATTTATTTTATTTTTTATTTTTTACTGTTGCATCTGCTTAAGTTACATTTATTATTATTATTTACTATGTTTAAGCAGATTTTGAAAGTGCCGTTTCTCAGTGAATAAATTTCATGTATATTAAATAATCTATACTTTTCTTCTACTTAAAGCCATAGGTCCCGGATGTCCCGCTTTACCCTCCCAGCCTGGCCTGCTGGTGACCTACTTTAAGATCGACAATGTCTTCTACGCTAACGCCACGTGTGACGAGGGCTACTCATTCGATGACGTCATGTTTTCACGATCAGCGGTGCAGCTAGTTCAGTGCGTTGATTATTTCTGGACCCGAGTAATACCAGACTGTATAGGTGAGAGATATTACTTACTTACTACTTACTTACTTGCTTATTTGTTTGGTTGCTTGCTTGCTTTCTTGCTTGCTTGGTTGCTTGCTGGGGTGCTTGCTTGCTAGTTTTCTTGCTTGCTTGGTTGCTTGTTTGCTTGTATGCTTTCTTGCTTGCTTGGTTGGTTGCTTGATTAGTTGCTTGCTTTCTTGCTTGCTTGCTTTCTTGCTTGCTTGCTTGGTTGCTTGGTTAGTTGCTTGCTTGCTTGGTTGCTTGGTTAGTTGCTTGCTTGGTTGCTTACTTACTTACCTAACTTACCTAACGTCAAAGCACGTTAGAGAAGTGGTTAGAGCGTTGGATTCGAAACCGATAGGTCTAGGTTCGAATCCCGGTTAACTCACTATTTTCTCAAAACTCGCTGCACCTTTTAGTAAGGTGCTTAAATTGTCAGCTACGTCTTCGACATCGTTATTTACGATAATCCAGACGTAAAACGTAACCTAACTTCCTGCAACTTCCTACCTATTTTTTCCTTTGTAAAAACAAACAAAATTAAGTATTAACAATTATTTTATTTCTTGAAATGATTAAACAAATTAAGCAGCATTGATTATAAACGAAAAATAATAAAGCTAATTTGTTCTAACAATTGTATCAGTAAGACATGCAGTAGAAACACTATGTACAATTTTTAATATTTTTAGAGCGATATTCTAAACTAAATTATACTATTCTAAGCAGCTTTTATTAACAGAATAAAAATTAGAAATATATTAACGGTAAATTCACTTTGCACACGCTAAATCATTGCATAAAAATTGACCAAACAAATTTTACCATTCGCAAACTAAGCCTTTTAGCAGTAGTTATATATTGAAAAGATCCTGAAATGCCGATGAATGACTGTGTGTCTTAAAAGAATCACCCCGATCATGATACGGAAATTGAAATACGATCTCAACTATATGAAGCCAATAGATGAAATAAATATACCACCGCTTTCCCTGACACTGTTAGGATCAGAAGAGTTGCGATATTTGTCCCATCCCATAAAAATTACTAGAACGAAACCCCCACATACATTTTTTATTCGTCAATTCAAAGTAGGCCTTCACAATAAAAGTATCTCCTTATCCAAATATCATACAAAGCTTTATTCAATATCTTTCTTTTAATATCTCTATTTCAATATTCATTGATCGAAATAATAATTTTTAAGAATTTAAAGCTCGTTAGAAAAACATTCATATATTGTAATGTTGTTAATGGAAATTTATTGTGCTGTAGGCTATAATATTTATATATGTATTTGATTTATTTTTCTTTGTTTGTTTTTTGTACTATCCATGGATTTGCGATGAATTAAAGATCTATATTGTCATTTAGAAAGTATCGTTCAACAGCCAACGCCTCCCCTCGTCTTTTCTCTGTTCAGTCCGGCCGCCGCAGCTCCTAGTGGACGTTCCCTGGTCGATCGATCCGCTTCCGTAGTGGGTATGTGCAACTCAATGAAATTAATATAAAAATTAAATCGTTACTAATGTTTAATTTAAAATAAAAAATATATAATTGTTTTCTATATAAGGCTTAGAAGCAATCATATTGCAAAATATGGTATCAAGGTGTTGGATATATAGTCCAAAAATACTCGACAATTAAATTAACAGCTTTTACATTGATATTGCAATACTAAAACTGTAACAATACGTTGATATAATTTTGCTGATAATTAATAATCTGCATCAACAATCTGCATCAACGAATCTAACAACTTTTCAGATACAAAATATAGATAAGGTAAGATAGTCTATTATCTATAGGCCTGAATTGTAGAGCGATTTATTTCAATCCCAGTGCGCTTGATTAACATGTGTTGAGACGGATTACGTACATCATTGTACGATTATTAAGCACGCACCAATCTTGCTTTCTGTCTTAACGTGACAGTTTTCGCGCCTTTCAAGTTTACAGCTGCGTTTGCGGTCAATTTTTCTTGACTGCTGCTGCAGCAAAGTTTTTGCAACATGGTGATTTACGCAACTCGGTCATTGCTGTGAAACAGCTGCCTAAAAGTGACGTTGAGATGTTGATTAACTTTTGGAAAATTTCGCGAAATGCTTGTCTTTTTCTTTCGTGACAAACTACTAACTTTTGTTTACAGTTTATTCTTTATATAGGATCTGTTGCGTGCTAATATTACATTATTATGCAACTTATTTATATTTTTGCAGAAGAATTTACTTTTAAAAGTGATTTTGTATAATATTGAGGTCAATGGATGAATTAGGAAAGAAATGTAACGTTATATTTAAAAAAACGCCAGAATATAAATATCATGGAAAAAACTTTTTAAAATATTTAGTCTATCTCTATAACATATGTATAATTTTCTTTCTTTTTGGTAAATAAAGCCTTGCTATATAGAGATTAATTATAGTACACAGTAAATATCACTGTGCGTGCCACTGTCTGACTATGCTGTATCTTGTAATCCCTGTGGACTGAGTTATGATATTAAATTACAGTATTGTTTCCCAAATGCACCGATATTGAAAAGAATTTATCATAAAATCTCTTTGTGGCACATAGAAAGTATACAACTTTAACGTTTTAGAAAGAATTTACAAAATGCTTATTTTTTATCACCTTGCTTCTTGATTTTCAGATCAAATATTGATTTTATTCAATTGAATATGGCATAATAGTGTTAAAGCTGGATAAAATATATGTGATTTATACAAAAATCACAAAAAACTCAATGTTTTTGAGTGAGTGTTCATCGCCGATTGCTAAAACAATACCTCTGAAGAATAATTACTTACGGAGGTAATATTGTGTAGATTATGGAAAAAATCCTAAAATTAACCTTCAAATACTGACAACAGACTCATTGAGCTTTATTTTTTCATTATAAATCGCAAGTTTTTTTTCGAATGTCAGGGATCTCCATAAAACATTCACGATAGATATAGTAAAATGAAATCCTAGTTTCTATACTCAGCAAAAAGGGTGAAGTACGATTCAAACAGAATGTCATTGAGTGTCGAACTTGTCAGATTTGGTTAGTGCGAGATGTCAAGCGAAGCAGCAGGGCCAATAATTGCAATCGCTCTCCTTATCGAAGATGCAAACGCTGATCGCGTGCGAGAGCTCGTCAGGAGGAAGCAATAACTAAATTGCAATACACCACGAGTTGATATATTTTTCGATTTCTATTTCTGTGATTTGTGAACTGAACCGAATGTATATGATTCTTGCGTATTATGTATGAGGATAGCCAAGTTTGCTTAGTATTTTATATTGTATAGACTATCATAATTATTATTATTGATGTTTTTCTTTGTGATTACAGTATTAATCACAAAGTTATGTGGCTGATCTTGAAATAAATTCTTTAATCGTTCATAGTCTCTTAATTTTCAACTTTTGAAAAAAAGGGTTTTCAGGTTTTGGGTATGATTTCGAGATCATTTGTATCTAGAAAAATGTTTATACTGTTGAAGTTATACAAGTCCTTGGTTAGACCGAATCTGGAATATTGTATTCAGGCCTGGAGACCGCATTTTAAAAAGGATATAGATATTTTGGAAAGGGTGTAGAAAAGAATTACGAAGATGATGGAGGAGTGTAAGGGTTTGAAGTATGAGGAAAGATTGAAGTTGGTCAATCTTACTGCTCTGGAGACAAAACGACTGAGAGCGGATTTGGTGGAGGTATATAAAATACTCAATGGAGTGGAAGGCGTGAATGAAGAATGCTTCTTTGCTAGGGAAAGGTTGGATGATGTTAATAGGGCCAACATCGGGGGGCATTCTCTGAAACACTTTAAAAACAGGGTGCGGTTGGATTTGGCTGCGCATAGTTTTGGGAATCGTGTAGTGAGCGAGTGGAATAGGCTATCTGAAAATGTAGTCAGAGCTAACAATGTGGATACCTTTAAAGGTAAACTGGATTGCTATTTAAGACACAGTAGGGGATTGATATAAGCATCTGTTGCTTTTTCCCCTGGTTTCTGCTGCCTATCTGGATTATTCTCTGGTGTGGCAGCACAAGGTAAATTAACAAGGTAAATTAAATTAACTGATAGAAAGTAATCATTTGTTTTCAACTTGATAAATATGATAAGTTATGAAGATTAGATGCTACTATATATATTATCCAATGCATATCGTGTAACTTTTATATTGATTGTTTATAGGTATCACCTTGGGTATAGTATCTGCCGTGTTAATGCTTACATTGTTGCTTCTGTTGCCTATCTACTGTTGTCAAAGAAGGTATACGCCTTATTTATGTTCTGATATTTTTTATTTATGATAGGCTTTATTTAAATTAACTATTTTACATTCAAATAGTTAACAGATATTTTAAAACATAACGAATATATAGCACTGATTTATTGATCTAGACAATCATCAATTAGATTTATTAAATGTTAATTTGAGTTGATGTTGAAAATAAACATCGATATAGAGTCATCTAACGATACGATAAGTTACTTTATTTTTTATTTCTATTTTGTACAATAAAATATTTTAACATCACGCTTCTGAGAGTCTGAGTAATCTCATCTAATTTCTTGGATTTGATCCTCATGTATATTGATATTATAAGCATGCGTATACATATGTTGTGGAACCACTGTACAATTTCAAATGATCCTATTCTGTGCATCACAGCGTCATCCATAATTATAGACTTCGCGTAACTTGTGAAAACAGTTCTTTCGTTTTCTGTTTCTTTTTTATATAAACTACAATTATTTTCACGCGAAAGAAGTTGGAATGTTGTTGAACTATTCTATAGAGATATCTCGCAAATCAGAATATATTTGATTAAAATAATTAAAATATTACATTTTTTGAGCCTTTTCAGATTTCGATACTATTAAAATTTTCATCTTTCATATAATCGCATTATATATAGTCACTTTCTGACTGACCATTGCTTAAATTTATAATAATCTCATCTCGTAATGTCATAATCGGCGTATAAAATATTTCCCATTCAATTTAATCATTTCACTCAAGTCAATGGTTCCTGTCATATCGACGAGGGTTATACTAAACGCATCTATCAAATTCTCTAAAGCAGTTTCCGCTTTTTATACGTACTCACTTTAGCATGCGGATACTCAGTAGAGTGAGCACCAAGACTAAATAACGAGTGGAAACTGCATTGCTTATATCGGAAACTAACCTCAGAAATTCGGACGTTGATGAAAACTTATTGCTTCAATGTGTCATTTATGGTCGACAAGAAAGCGACTGGAAATAATACGCGAAAATATTTGATTTGAAGTCAATTGTAGATTCTCCGGGAATGCAGGCACGAATGATAAAATTAGTTTTATATAAGACTGGATTTAAATTAGGTTTAAAATTGTTTACTATGATAGACCTCTAGGCTAACAATGGTATTGATATATCTATAAGATACTGTATCATTATTGGCCATAACATTAATAATCAGAATAAATTTGGGACTTCAAATATAGTTTTTGATAAATGTTTTCGTCAATTTGCGAGGACTACTATGAAAACATATATGTTATGAAGTAGGCTAGCTTATTTTTTTGTAGGCCTATCTAGTCTACTTTTTAATTATAATGTTCTGTTTTTTATGTAAATCTAATAAAAATAATGCATATTGGCAATTTGGCACGTATGGTTTCATCAATGAATAATCAAACATAAAGAAAACGTTAGATCTATTTTTTAAATAGAAAGATCTAGGCCTATACGCTTACTGGGTATATTGTAAGGTAACCTATAATTGTTAAGTTCTAGTATATGAATAGCGTGACATGTTGCAGAGTAAAAGTAGTGTGATCACGAGAATAGATATCGGATAGCAGAATGTGTCCGATCTTAACAGTGATTGATGATGGATGATACATTAGTCGTTATAAACTTTAGGTCTGCAAAAGAAAATGTTATTTCCAAATAGATCTAAAACTCGTTAATGTTGTGCCTAGTAGTACAATATTACATGCCTATTATTGAAGCCTACTTGCCTATTATTAAGCCTAATTGAAACCTAAACTTCATGTGTTCACTCTATTATTTGTTTACTCTACATTTGTTTACTCTACGAGAAAACAATAGTTAGCATCTAGTATAGGCCTACATGAGACTTTATGTAACTATGCCAGAAATTTAAAGAAATGTTTAAATTGATTAGTAAAATAATGTCAGTTTTCAAGAAATGTTAAAATTCAAAATAGCATTTTATGTATTAAAGATAGTCTTCACTATGTTGATGTTTTTCTTCAGTTTGAACTGGCACTTTTATCTTTTTAATAATTACTTTATATAAGTACATTTCTAAATTAAGCCATCCATTAAATTTTCTATTATCAGATGTCAAACTGTGAGAAGCTCACGGAAGGACGACCATTGGAGCATGGTCATAAACAACCTTCAGGAAAACGTCATCAATGATGTCACAGCTTCAGCTATGAACGAGCATCACTGCTCCTGCGGTTCTCTACGTTACAATGACATCACGCGAAAGAAACGCAACCACTGGCGCTCTCGAGGAGGCGCGGTCTATGAAGAAGATGACTGGCAGAATCTCAGTTTATTACCATCGCGTCATATTTGCGATCAAGACTATATTTGCGATCAACAAACTGAAAGCTTTGACAAGAAAGAGCGCGTTAGTAGAGTAGCTAAATATTACAACGAACAAGCGGAAGATGTACAACATCCAAGATATTGCTCAAGTCCTCATTACTCACCGCAATTTCCACCCGCGATTAATCACCGCGATGCAAATAGTATCATTTCGCAAGTGGGCACACCTCATGGTTTGACACTTCCGAAATCAGCAAGAAGTCATGTACACAGGGCCCCGGATCTTGTGCCTAAAAGATTACGATCAATGCCTCGCGGTGTACGAGTGCTTTCAACTATGATGGAAGAGGATAGGTGTGCAACTCGTTCGAGGAAAGTTCTCAGTTTTTCAGCGCCTGATCTCAGCAACACGGTTGATATTAAAATATCGACCGATGTGCCGAAAGTCGATATATCGGATGGAGAGATTCATATCGAAAGGATTATAGCGTACGATTTGGATGATGAAAATGGAGACTGGTTATGCGCTACGTGCAATGCAAAACATATAGAACAGCAGAAAAGGCCTTCTGTTTCGAATACTGTATATATAGGATTATGAAAACGGTGCATTCTAGATATGTAGAAAAATTATCGTAATGTAGCTAAAATAATTTAGAGTAAAAATACAACATGAACTGATACAAAATATGTTCAATAATTACATACACTTTATTATAATATCATAAATTCTATACTTCATCGATATCGAAATTGAAACGAAATACATGATTCGTTAATGAATCAGTATTGTCTTTACAAATGTCTGATTCTACTTCTAGAAATTTACCACTGGAATGCTGATCTTTATCAGAATTTGATGACAAAACGCAACTTTCTGGAACTTCACAAACTTGTACTGGTAATGATGAGACATTCTGGGATGAAGATGATTTTTTGAAGAATTTCGATGAAGGGAGATCGCTTGACTCGGCACACTTAATCGATGTTTTCTTCCAGGCTGTATATAAATTAAATACAATTGATAAGATTTTTTAATTCAAGTGACGTATCATAAAATTTTAATTAAAAATAAAATACACATGTAATCGAATTATTATGTAAAAAATGTAATGCAAGTGAGAATTTTACTGAAGAGAATTGCAAATTAATATCTATGCCTGATTTTTTGTTTGATTCTTAGATTCTTACATTAATACTAAAAAAGCTAGGGACTTTTCAAATATTTTAATTCAAATATTTTAAATCAAATATTCAACAATCAAAATAAACTTGAACATTAAGTTTTCAAATAACTCTCAGTTTACCAGTTGTAGATGAAGTTCATTAATTATATAAATTATGTTTAAAGGAAAGATTACCATTTCTACATGATGTCAAAACCAGTAGAGTAGCTTGACAGTCAGGTAAACTTTCATACACACATCTTTGTCAAATTATATATCTAACCAAATGATGCCTCAAGACAGAAAAGATTGCTAGCTAAATGGGATTTAGATGTGAAACTTTCAGTTAAATTAAGAAGCAAGTCAGGAAATGACACATTGAAACAATACTGCAAAAAAGTATAACTCGTATATAAAATAAAGTTAATTATACGTCTGTCCATTTTAATACCTGATTCTGAAGCTACTCTATGGGCTTCCATTTTCTTCCTGTAGTCACCAAATGTCGTTTTCATTGCGCATCGCTTTTTAGGCAAGGGAGCGGTGTCGCTTCGTAAAATCTTCAAAACCTTTGCGTCCTCTTGTACTGTGACAATACAAAGATATTTATAAAAATAAAATTTAAATATTAAACAGCTTATATCTTGATTTGTTTACAGACAAATCAAGATATAAACTTGATATAACAAGATTTGACTTTTAAGTGTATAATCTGAATATATAGTGTCATATTTCATTAACATTTAATATTTAAATATAATAAATAGTAGACTGATAAAACTCAAAAAAAGTGTCAAAGAAATACCAGATCAAAAACTAAACATTGACAAAAAAAATTAATATTGTAGAAAATGGATTTTTACTATAGTCATTTTTATACCACTAACAGAACAGAAAAACAAAGATTGTTTACAAATTTCATTTATCTCTAGAAGAAAATATAATATAATAATTAATAGGAATAATTTAATTACTAAAATAATTGAACAATTATTCTGGCTTACATCGCTTAATTCCAGTTTTAGATTTATCATTGTTACTCAGTCCAAGCTCCAATTGTTGTATACACCAAACAAGTTCACTCTCAAAATTACTCATTATCTGCATTCAAAATGTACAAAATCATTTAAATCAAATTTCATCTAAATTGCATTACAGTAAATGAAAATGATAATATCTGAGCTGATTAAATTTATATCTTGCTATTTAATATCCGATGCATCAACACAAAAATATTTAAAGACGCATTTTTTTACGTTCAATTTAAATCCAATTATAATAAAGAGGTAGGAAATTTTATAATCTAAAAACTAAACAAACATATACGGCTATTGAAAAACTCGAAAACGTAGCGCTATTTGATTTACTGGTTGAAATGTGTTAAATGCAATTTTGCATTTTACACGTAAACAGCATCGTGTCATTGTGTTAACATTTAAGCAAAAGTTTCGACACAAAACAATTGTACAGTTTATACAGTTGAAACAGCTGGCAGTCTAATTTGGGATTTTATCAACGCAAATAAAATATCATATTGGCTTAATGAGTACTATTTTTATATTCAATATTCTGTCACAAAAAATCGATCTATTACATTTTAAAATTTACTTTATTTATTTATTTTCTGTTTTATTTTATTTTCTCCTAGAGTATTTCCACTTCTTTTTCTCAATTCTTTTTCTAAGAGTACTCGAGTACTCATTTTACATGGGGGGAAAGTTTCGACAGACAAAAACATAACAGTCATATAATAATATTGAATCTTTAATGTTTGTTAAAGAAGTGATTATAATATTGGACTCGAACGCGACAGATCTAGGTTCGAAACCCGGAGAGATTACACTTAATTGTGATCGTAGTCAAAAAACACTTATGTTCAAATTCTGATGTGATCTAACACTCATTTTTTCCTAGTTACCATCCAAAATTTATTTTTTCCTTTTTAGTGCATTAATATAAGCGAGGTTTTTTAAAAGTTTTTTTAATATATTTTATTAGTTTTATTATGAAGACAGTTTAATATAATACTGGGTGAAACAAATGCTAGGGCAATGTTTTAATAAAATATTAAATATTAGTGATACTAATTGAATAGACAACCGATATTATTCAAATTTCGATTATTTATTTGGTTTTTAAAATACAGTAATATATATGTTGCTATCTGATGAATTTGTTTAAAAATTACTTATAATATAAGTCAAACGACAATATAAACTTAACGATAAGCTGTACTAAAAAACTAAATTCATTGCAAAAGTTCATGAGATATTTGAATGTAAAACACAAGCGAGCTATATATTGTAATATAGCTTTAACATTTATAGTAGAATCTGAGCACTATTGACCTAATAAATCGAATTAATTAGTCGATTAGTAATAATTTGGTGATTTGTAAGTTTAGCGATGTTTATTCTTAGTATTGCGTATTGCACATTCATGTTTTAAACAAATACTCTGTAATTATTGTTCTATAACTTACAAGGTGTACGTTTAAAGCAATTGAAGATATAATAAGCGAATTATAATTTCAACTGAGCGAATTTTTGTTAGGCCAATTTTTCTGTTCTTGCTCGCTTTGCATACAATCGATCAAGTGGTTGAGTCACTTTTAACTGTACTTTGAATATATACAAGTGAGCATGTCTTTATGATCAAGCTAAAATCAGCTAGGTCGCTTCACAATCGTAGAGAGATTTTTATACATTGTTAATGATATGCTTATATATGCTTTAGCTATTATAATAATACATTGTGTATGACCTGCTGTAATATAGGCGATTAACATGTCCTTATTTCCAACTTAAAGTTTAGAGAAATGATTGCAAAATTTTACTTTTAAATGAGTATCGGCTCTAGTTTATATACTTATAATATTATAGTGTAACGTTATTTATTGGATTGACTTAGGGAAATATATTTAGTATATGCAGTATGGGGTTATATAATTAAATACTTATATACTGTTGATAGTCTAGATGATTAAATATAAATTGCAAAAAGATATTCAGAGTATAATAATAGCATTACAATATAGTAGTAATTAAGTACGATGTTCTTATAAATAATTATAAGAATTATATTGTGTCTATATTATATTTTAGAGTCCAAATAATTTGCTAGTAGTATCAATGATATAGGTAGGCCTAATCACTGATACAGATGATAGAAATAACATATAATTAGCATACATAAACAACAGAAAATTTACCATTATGACATGTGCGTTCATTATAAATTTATTTTCATTTTGTGTCTTGTATCACTTTGCTGATTGCTAGCAAAAACCCCGTCATGCGAAGGGTACTATATAGAAAGGAAAATATATGTTTTTACATAAATTTGAGTCACCAGACAGCATAGCATAAAAAATAAATTATAATTAACATTTTAGTTTCTATTTAATATGTGATAATAATCTTGACAATGTTGCATTATCAACAAGTTATTTAAGTATATCCAAACTTAATAGTTTCATTAGACACTTCTTTGTTTATCACCCGTTATATTAACACAAAATGTTATTTATGTTTATTTTATTTATGTTTGAGTTTGATTTGCAAACTAGGCTTATATCTTGTCTGATTTTGTAGAAACTCTAGCTAGTATACTTTAAAGAAAAATTATGAAGTGAAAGAAGTTAGTATGATTAAGGATAAAAATCTGAATAAAACTTGTAGAAAGTCGATATATGTAATTTGTGTTTATTCTTGAGAAAAAATAGCAAATGATAATTATTATCTTCACTGTAATATGTGACTTATTCCACTGATCCAGCCGTAATCTTACAATTATGGCTCTTATTCACAATACAATTCAAAACACTATTGATGGAGGTGTTGAACTTATTGATATCTCAGTCCTTCAATCCACTGAATCATACACAGTCATCATATCTCTCGGCAATCTGTCAAGCAATCCAGGAGCTACTGTATCCATACCAGCATCCATAAATTCATCAGCGGATGATATTATTCGTCAAGTGCTTGCAAAACACAGGAACATCCAAGGAAATGCTTCGGATTACGAGCTATCCGAAACCATCATGGTCAATAATCTTATATGTCGAGAACATATATTAGCAATCACGGATAAACCCGTCCCCATACAGTTACTCTGGCCTCAGATATCCACAACGGATTCCTTTCAAACGCATTTCCATTTTTTTTTAAGACATCGAGACACCGCGATTAACACAGAACATTCAAAAAAGCAACTGTCTTATTTACCGATGGATGATCTAATTCGTAAGCTGATTGAGCGACAGATTCCTGAGGATCGCGAATACCAGGATCTGTGCAATTTGCCTGTGTTAGATGAAGAGGCATTATTGGAACATATACGAAGGAGGTTTGAATCGGGCGAGATTTATACGTATGTTGGATCGATACTTATATCCGTTAATCCTTTTAGATTCTATCCGATATATAATCCAAAATTTGTACAGAGGTATCAAGGGAGAAGGTTGGGAGAGCTTACTCCGCATGTTTTCGCAATCGCAGATGCAGCGTATTACGCATTAATGCGCGATTGCGCTAGTCAGTGCATTATTATTTCTGGGGAGTCGGGTTCTGGAAAGACGGAATGTACAAATTTTCTGTTGCATCATTTATCCGCATTGAGTCAGAGGACGTTTAATAGTAATGGCATTCAGCAGAGCATTTTAGGTGTTGGACCCGTTCTTGAAGTTAGTTATTATATTCAATTGTCTATATTTTCTCATGATATTAGGATCATTGCTTTGAGTTTTGCCTATATAGGTGATTTTTATGCCATAGTGATTTTTAGGAACTCTAACTGTAATCATATTTTTAGAAGCATTCCACTCAAAAATTTATCTAATAAATATCTGTTGGTGAATGTTAGGGGATCTATGATATATAAGTGAGATGACACGGGTCTATCACATTGATACTGATATGCATGCTACAAGTTGCTAATTATAACTTAATTGTTACATGTTATTGCTCTTTTTGTAGGCATTTGGTAATGCTAAGACAGTTCACAACAACAACTCGAGTCGTTTTGGCAAGTTTGTGCAGGTTAACTTTAAAGAAAATGGAGCTGTTCATGGGTACATTGAGATCTTCAATTGCATATTATGTTTTTATTACAATGAGCGGTTTAACTTTGCAATATGATCCAGTTCACAATATGAGTTGCCTTTTTATACTGATTTAAGATTAATTTACTTTTCATGCTAATGTGACATTATTGATATATTATATTATTGATTTTGTAACGATGTTGCTTATTTTACTTTATTTTATTTATTTATTGTATTCTCTTTATGAATAACTGAAATTATTGCATATTTAATGTGTTTTGAAGTATGTAATAAATCAATGAACAGTAAGTAATCGATATACTGCATATATTGATATAAGTTATTTATTTTTAAATTGAAGTAGCCGTGCACAGTACATTGCTTGCAATAAAGTCAATTTCAATGCAGTGCATACATTTAGTACAATCAATATTATTACTCTACTTTGGCCTATCATGCACATCTATTTGCATTATACTTGTATGATTCAATTTAAGACATAATAATATTAGAAGGAGAAATTCCAATCAATTAACAGGTGCATAATGAAATGAGGCACCTGTATCATAAGCATAGAAAAGAAAAGGGCATAGAGTGAAACAGAAAGTGAAAGTTAAATTATCATTTAGAGTTTAATATTTTGATTTGGTGCAAATCGTACAATATTTTGCTCAATTTATTTGTTATTGAGCAAAATAGTGTACCATTTTGTAATATTACCGAAACAAATGCAAATAAGTGTGATGAAAATGATTTCATATACATGGGATGATTAAATAAAGCTCCTTTTGAGAATTTAATTCTGTTGAAACTTTATAATATTTTTATAAGCTTGCAGCTTCATTCTCAAAGGAAAATTGTTTAATGCATCAAGTTACAAGTAAATAAATAATCAGTGATTATGATTCTTATTATTATTATTATTATTATTATTGTTTCTAGAGCAAGTGTTGATAAGTATCTGCTGGAAAAATCTCGCATTGTCTCTCAGGCTCCAAATGAGAGGTTTTAACAATGCTATATCTTAATTTTAGCTTCTTTACTTTTTTATAATAATTCTTTTTTACTTTTTAATAACCATATTCTGTGTATTATTATAAAACAAATCCGGCACTCGCACATCATACCCACAAATGACAGTAAATGAAGTAATAGAAAAAAGTAGCAGTGAACTAAGCATATATAACCATGATAAAAATACCAGCGAGTTATTATGTTACTGTTGTGTCAATGAGGAAGCAAACTCAGATTATATTGCATTAAGTTAATTTCTTCGATTTATGATTCTTTTTATTTTCCCAATTAATAAGCATTGTTGTTCAAGCAAATATTGATAGCATCAAATTTGTTACCGTTGTTGCTGATTAATGGATTAGTTGTCATGATGTAATATTAGTAATTTTGTTATTATTTCTTCAATGATTTCATCTCTGTTTATAAGCAGGAATATGTCAGAAAGTCTAGGTTTTAATATTGATAGCAAATTTGGACTCTGTGCTACTTCAATTTGATCAAGTAGTTTTAATTGCACTTTCCTTTGATACTACTCAATATGTGGGTATGTGAATGATATTAAGACATGTCAATAGTCTTTTTGTTTATTCTTGCTTAATAAATCTTTTTAAATCAATAATAAAATGTACTGCCATTGTGTTTATTATTGTATATTTGAGCTGTATTTTTTAGTTTATTTTTCTGTTATTTATTGTAGGAACTATCATGTTTTTTACTATCTCTTGGCCGGTGCGAGCCCTGTTGAAGCTGCAAATTTATCACTTTCTAAATCAAGAGATTATCGCTACTTGAATCAGGTCTTATTTCGCTGTTTTGTGTATCTTTTCTTTAAATTCTTGGATTCTATATATTCCTGATCTGTATACTTTAATTAGAATTCAAGGAAGTTATTTTAATACATATATTTCATCAAAACTATTAAGTACTTACAATTAAAAGACACTCTATATCTATATTATATTGTATAATCCAAAATGTTGATCTGGTTTAATTTATACTGTAATGGTCATTATCTTGTGTTACTCAATTCGAAATATAGTTACTATAAAATTGAATATATATTGGCTCTTTCTAAATAATGTAATAATCATTCTCAAAACCAACATTCTTATTACAAGTTTAAGTTACATATTTTGGCCTTGATAATACTGAAAGATTAAGGTATTTTTCGACTATATTAAGTGTCATGTATTTACTCATAACATTAGTTCCACAATACCACTTCACTTTAATGACATAATCTTTTACTTTTTTGTTTGGCAACAGAATTTTGATGTCATTTAATGAAATTATTCTTTGTTTATCACTGAATAATATCTTATGCTGATGTAATGTTGATGAGGCGTTTCCTCGGTGCAAATTTCTTTGATTTATAGAATTGAATTGAAGAATAATGGTAAATAAATAAAGAAATTCTGATTAATTGACATTAAAGATTATATTTATACACAAAATAAATTAAATAACTTTACATCTGTAATGCTATTTCTTGCGATTTTTCAACTGGTTTGTTAGAATGCTTGCTACCTGCAAGATGGTGTCAATAGCGACAACGAAGAACAGGAATTTGCTCGATTGCGATTGGCTATGGAGACTGTAGGTTTCTCTCCAGACATACAACGAAGGTTATAATCATTGTATACTGTATTTATTTTCATTCCATTAAGTATTATACAATACAATATGTGTCCAGTATATAAGCATGTGTCAGTTATAACACATAAATTACATTATGTGTCACTGGTGTATGATTATAATTGATTATTATAAATAAATATATAATTCTTTTAAAAGTTGCTGAGGTTGTCCAGTGGTTGCATGGTTGCTTCTTGAGCCTACGAAGAGAGTTCAGTTCCCTTGAGTAGAGCAGCAAAATTTGCTGCTGAATCAGTTATTATTACTGACGAATAAGTTGAATATAGAAAAATATGACAGTCCTATAAATGTCCTAATGCAGCAGATCCTGGCTCTATGAAAACAAATTTTATTTTATCTGGTATCTCTGACTTCTATAGTCTTTAATAGCTCTAGGATGTCTAGCCAATTTCTCAGACTGAAATACTTTAAATCTTCTTTATCTAATAGAATTTCTGGGTTTAAATATTTAGAGAATTTACTTTAAATTCGTTGCTAAATATTTAAGATTTTAAATATAGGACTACTTTTAAATTAATAAACAAGCCGAAGAACTTAATGATTATTTTTCATTTTCGTATAGGATATTTATCGTACTGGCAGCTGTTTTACACTTAGGAAACATTGAATTTAAAAAGGTAACTTTTTGTTTTTAATTATTTAAAGTCAACTTGGTTTGAAATTAATACATTAAATGTTGAATCAATATAAAAACGAATTCGAAAATCAAATTAAGGATCGATTTGTATTAATCTCATTTGGAATATTTAGAAAACTGAGTTAGAATATTAAAACTATTTTTATTTAGAAATCAGAAGTATATGGTCACCAAGATGAAGTGGTTATTGTGAAGAACATGGAACAAGTTAAAATTGTATCTAATCTTCTCAAGGTATTTTAATTTCTTTTCAATTTCTAATTTAATTTATCTTTTAGATAGGTTATTAAGATAATTATATTTTAATTTGTTTTCAAAGAACTAGCATTAGAGTGTGTGATCATTTATTTAATAATTTTAAAGCTTCTTTATGTTTAAATTTCTTATTGAAATTTTGTTAACGTTTGAAACGAATCATCAGTTAAAAAAATCTAATTTTTTAATTAAATTTATGATGTTAGGTGACTGTGCAAACACTAGAGGGAGCTTTAACAAGAAGAAAAACTTTAGTCGGTGTAGAGACAGTTGTTATGAGATACAAAATGGCTGAAGTGAGATCATCTTAATACTTATTTCTAGATTACATTCGGGCTATTGTTATTACTTGTGCCTACAAGAGGCACTAGTAAGGTTAGATGGGTGGGACCCATTTATTAATAGCTAAGGCTTTCTTACTAGATAGACATTATGGTAATAATTGGGCGTAAGATTTGATTTCCTTGATAGTGTGAAATGTATATCAGTTAGATCGTATGATTTATATGTTATTTTGTTAATTATTTTAGATAAATTTGAAATTATGAATTTTTTACAGGCAATAGCAGCTCGTGATGTTACTGCTAAGTGTCTCTATGCGGCTTTATTTGATTGGATAGTTATGCAGATAAATGCAAATCTTTTATCAAAAAATGATCCAAGTGAACATCAGGTTATATCATTTTCTTTTTGTGGAGTTTATAAGAAAGTAGTTTAGTTTAATAACTGTTTTCTAGAAACAAGTTATTTTGCAAGTAACCAGCTGCATCATTTTCCTTAAGTTAATATGAATTTATCAGTAGCAAGGTCTAATAAAAATGTGATTTAATTGATTTATACTTAAACCTGCTTGTACCAGAAGACATGTAGAGATTTTAGTTACAAAGTTACAAGTAACAAAATTGATTAAGCAAAATATATTAGGGTTTGATTAAACAAAATAATGTATCAATTATTTTCAAACTGTTTTTCGATAAAAACCATACCTACTTTCTGTATCATCTACTTCTAATATCAAAAAGCTAATTCACACATTAAATTTAAAACTTATATTTCCTGTATAATTTAATGTCATGTATTTTTAAAATTATAACCATCTTTTAACAGGGTTTATCAATTGGTGTGTTGGATATATTTGGATTCGAAGATTTTCCATTGAACAGCTTCGAGCAGTTTTGTATAAATTACGCGAATGAAAGTCTACACTTCTACTTCAATCAGCATATCTTTAAGTTTGAGCAAGAAGAGTATACAAGAGAAGGCATACAGTGGAGAAATATTGAGTTCATTGATAACACTGCTTGTTTAGATTTGTTTTGTAAGAAACCTGCAGGGCTGCTGCATTTGCTCGATGAAGAATGCAAGTTAGTTTGAAGCTTTAACTCTATTTGTATTAATTTTTATTGATATATTGCGATGTCAATGATGTCAAACCGTATTTATTCTCTTAATTTTTTTGGTCTATGATGATTCTTTGATGTTATTTTTTGCAGTTTTCCTGGTGCAACGAATGAGTCGCTTCTAGCTAAATTTAATGCCCAGCATCAGACTAATACTTATTATGAAGTGCCTCAGACTAAACAAAGCGCTTTCAGTATACTACACTATGCGGGGAAAGTCAAGTATAACATAAAGGTGATTGTTGTAATGTTTTTTACTTAGTCTGTTAATTTTGTTTTTATTTACTCTATATTAGATTGCATGATTGATATTACTATTATAATTTGAGTATAATTTAATTGTTTTAAATTTCAGTAATGCTTTGTCTATACAGGAAAATTTAGCGGTCACAAATTTAATTTAGTTTTAATTCTATTTAAACATGAACTGATTTTCTTTGTATTTATTTTATATAATTTTTCATTTTATCAATTTTATAATAAATATATGTATGCATTTGTATGCAGGATTTTCGAGAGAAAAATAATGATTTAATGCGTCAGGATATTGTCACTCTGCTCAAGAATAGCAATCGAGCTTTTATTCGTGAACTTATAGGTTAGGCATTGATTCTTAATCTCATTTTTTCCCTTGAGAACAAAGGCTTGAATCAGGCTTTGTGTTTCGTGTTTGCATCATCATTCTGAAAAGAAAATTATTTAATGCAAGTGTATAGCAATCTTTTTTGTTGTATTTTACCCATTTTACATTACTTCTCAAAAAAGCTTTCTTTTATTTCTTTATTTATTTTTTATATTATTTTCCTGTTGTCTGTTAATTAAATGATTTAAAATCTATATTAAACTTATATTAAAATGTTAGAAATAATTTTATATATCTAAAGGGATAACTACTGACAATTGTATGTAATTGAAAGATTGCATATCAGAAGTTAAAAATGTTGCAGTATTTTAGAATGACGAAAACATTGCAATTTTAAGTGTAAAGAATTGTATAATAATTATTATAGGTCAAGATGCTTTGGCTGTATTACGTTGGTCTTTGGTTCGTGCTTTCTTTAAAGCTTACTTTGCATTTATTGAAGCTGGCAAACGACATAAAGAAAACGTTACTTCTAATGGTTTGTGTCATAATTATTAATTTATCATTGCTTAAGGTGTCTTGGAATTGAATTTGAATTTCGGTTACACAGTTTATGGGCTTACAATTTTGCTATGAATTATTATTGTCAATTGTTTATTAAATCTTATTAACAATTAATTTTATTAATTTACTGTTGTTTTCATGAATGCCTAAAAGTCTGATGTTAAGTTGTTTGCTAGTTCATTCCAGTTGTTTATCTTTTACTAATATTGCAGTAATAAAGTCAAATTAAGCACTTTTACACAGTTAAATATAATCATTTATGGACATCATAAAATTGTGTAACTTTGGATCAATTGTCATATGACAATTTTTTCAATAATTATGTTTCTTTTCCAATGTATGTCTCAGAATAAGGTTTTAAATTGATTAATCTAGTTCTTGCTCAAGAATTTGAATGTTGTGAAAAGACGAATATTGTTTGTATTTTTTGTTGGTTTAGTTTTGAGATACGGAGGACAGGTTAAACCATTACCAGCACCAAGGGGACGCATACAACTTATGTCTGACTCTGGGTATTTATTCTAAGAGATACTCGTTTATTCTTGTTGCATAACAAATACGTGTCTGCATATATTGTGCTCTGAGTTTTCTTTTGGAAATAAAATTGGTTCCAGCTTTTTGTATGCTTGCTCAATGTGATATTAATAAAGAAACGAGCGTATTGTATGTACTTAACAATCTGTATGTATTATTTTCTTATGATTATTACAATTATAATATTTTTATTATGAAACGTCTGTGTTTTGATCTATAGTTTGGTGAGAAATAGTGTTTCTGATGTGTTTACTATCAATAAACAACATTCCATGATGTTCTATTAATGTTTCATACAATAATTTATAATTTATTACTCGTATTTTTTGCATTTGCGATTAAAGATATGTTTTACATAAACAACTCGCTCACTAATATAAAAAGTGAAGATTTATTTTAAGTGAGACTTATTCTAATAGTAATCTTTCATTTAGCAGTCATCATGATTTCTCTGCTAATACAATTTTCACTCCTTCATCATCTGAACAACTTGTCAACAAGTTTACCCGACAAAAGTCATGTCCAATGTCAAGTAATAAACTGACATTTGAACCAGCAATCATTATTCCTGCGAAAAACTCAGTGAATTTAACAAGAGAAAAGAGTTTAAGGTTTCTAACAAGTTTTAAGGAGCACCATCTGCTTGAGATTTAGTATCTAGGCATTATAAAAAAATTCAACTAACAGTTATTCTCAATGTATTTGTGATTTATTAACATCTTTGATTGCTGCATTTAGTTATTATTTTGAGATATAGCTATTTGCTTAAAGAGTATTTTTCAAATCTGCTAGCTTTTACTTCAGTTTGCTTTAATTATATGATTTTTTGATGTTCTTTGTCTTTTTTATGTGTGATTAGTATTTATGTTAATAGACACTTGTATCTAATGTAGGCAGTGTTTATATGCTCTGAATACAGTATTGCACAATTTTCATTGTAAATTTATATAGTATAATTGCAATATTCACTACATGAATTAAATTTGCTATGTAACACTTTAAAAAATAAGCTTTATTAAAGTTAGATGTAAGTGATTTAGTTCTCTTATTCATAACGATTTATATCTTGCTTAAATTATGCTTCAATTTTGTGTACCCATAATTTGCTTCATGTGGTCTTTAGATTATTATATTGCAAGTGAATAACTGTTGCTAACTTGTTACCATTTGAGAAGGCCTATTGATATTAGTTCCTATGTAAAGTTGAACTTACTTTATAAATATTTATATACTTTATCGATAGTTGACCCTATTAAAAAGTTATAACGGTCATGTTATTTCAGTACGAGTAACTGGTTTATAAGGGATTTGACCTCAACTCAAATAACACTCGATAAAGGATTGTATTTGTGATCATGCTTTATTTTTTATATGATTTTCAGAAAGAATAAAGTATATCGACCAAGAATTCGACAGGCTCGAGTAAGTCGATTTCTAGTAACTAGCTTATCCTTTTATTGTCCATACTTTGATTTTGATTTTTATCATTAATTTCTTCATGTAAAATTTAAACACAGCTCAATGTATATAATATAATGGCATCAAAGTATTCATTCCGATTAAATACTCGGTTTTGTGATCTGTTAGCTTAGTGTAAGAAATGATATGAATTATTAATGCCCTTATAGTATATGCGCGAAATGATGAATTCTAATTCTGATTCCTCAAGCAAGTCAGCGTTTGGTTCACGAACTTTAAAAGGAAAATCTAAACCACTCAGCAATAGTGCTCAGTTTCATGTAAGCGTAAAATTGATAGAACTTTTATTCTAGAATATATCTTTGTAGAACTGATTCTATAAACTGCAAGCATTAGGTTCTATTAATTTTTTGTGGTTTCATCAATTTTTAAATTTTTCTGCATTTTTTATTATAGTTATACTACTGGTTCTCTAGTATTACTTTATGAAATTTACCGTCATTGATAATTGGCATCAAACTGAATGCTTTAATTGGAGTTTTAATATTAATTACAGTTAGATAAATTGATATTAGATGAAACATTATGCATTAATCTATTCTGTTATTTTACGCATTTAATTTCTTTGACCTAAGGGTCTTTGTAAGACGTTGTTTGCTCATTATTCTGTGTGTTTATTTATTTCTTTATGTCACAATTTCACAATAATTATTATTATATTTGTTTGTCTGTTTTTGTTAAAAAAAGTATCGGTTGTTGAATATGTGCTGTTTCATTACTATATTAGAATTTCTTGAGAATAATATTGTACCTTTTTTATATTTTCAGTTTTCTCTTCAGAAGTTAATGGAAACCCTGCATCAGTCAAATCCATTCTTCATTCGATGCATTAAATCTAATGCTGACAAGGTTTAGACATTGAAACAAATACTATAATTGTCACACATTCAGTAGTTTCATTTTTGTTTCATCTATTGGTATTTATATTATATTTGTGCATACTCTTACAATCCTGAATAAAGTAGACTGTATTAACTATAAAGGAGTTATTCATTGCTTTGTTTCAACATGCACTGTCATAAAAATTAAATCAACTTCACTTTACTTTGTAACGACAGAATAGTGATGTTATTTAATTAAATATATTGTATATGCTGCTAGGCTTTGCTGTACTATCGCTTGCTTATTTGCACAATATATTCAAATAAGCAAGCATGTGTTAGATGTATATTGATATTATACATTTATAAATTGCATGTGATTCATTTATTTATTGTGCGGTTTGCTGTTAAGGCTGCTTGTAAGTTTGATGGTGAATTAGTTCAGAGACAATTACGATACACTGGCATGCTGGCTACTGTTAAAATAAGACAGTCGGGTTACAACTACAGGCTTCTTTTTAAAGTTAGTTATCCAGCTATCTATGTTTATTTTTATCTTAAACTCCATTTACTCTTTCATTTACATATATATTGATTCGGGATTACTTTCAATTATTTTTTATATGTATTTTAAAATCTCGACTTATTTTTAATATCCTGAATGTAAAGCCTCTGCGTTTTAATAGAAATTATATTATACATTCAGTTTATTATAATATAAATAATGCATTACTAAACTATTATGAGAATATGGTTATTGCACTATCCCTTTACCTATAATAATATTAAATAATTATCGTGGATAATTAGTAAATTCTTTGTGTAATCTTTTAAATTCATAGATTTGTGACTTAAGTGACAAATGTTATATCAATGCAGGATTTTGTCTGTCAGTATCATTTATTGCTTCCAAATGGTAAAAATAGCACTAAGGCTGATATTGAGAAACTTTTTGAAGAACTCGATGTTAGTCAAGAAAACTATCAGATTGGTCACACCAGGGTAGGTGGTCACATTAGTAGTATTTCTAGTACTTTGTTAAATTTTAGTTGAACTTTTGACTGTTTGACTTATTACAAACAACAGTCATTCAGTATTAATTGTATTGTGTATTTGCTTTGTATCATACATTGCATTTCTAATGCAATGCACATTACCGTAGCGGATTGTACTTGTGTTTTATAAAAATGTAACCTCCAAGTCATTTGATATCCATGTCATCTTGAATTAACTTTTTTTGAAGTTATCATTGCCAGCTTTAATTTTATATGAGATATTCTTCTTTGAAACGGGTCTTTGTAGAAAAGTCTTTTTATTCTATTTTAAGTGTTTTATGATTGTAAAAGAAGGATAAGTTTAATTCAGGTATTTTTACGAGAGACTGAAAAGATATATCTAGAAACAGCACTACATCAAGTGCTGCTTAATCGCATCGAAGATATACAGCAGTGGATGAGAGCAAAGTTACAGAGGTTGCATTTCTTAAAGATACGTTGCGCTACTGTTAAGCTACAGGTGAATTCGTAATAGTTTATGTTTCTTCGAGATTAAGAGCAAATTTATAAAAAGCAAAAAACAATTGTAAACTTTGTTAAATTATTTAATGGGATTTTAAAGAAATTTTCGAAATGAAATAACACTTTTATGTTGATGTTATATAATTAAATTTTTTTTTTAAGTGAATATCTATTTTTAAATTTTGATGCGACTTAATGACACAATTAAATAAAAAGAGAAGTTATATACGATTGAATCACTATTAGTTATTATTTTTATTTTGATATTATTATATTAAGTAGCAATAAAACAGATAAGCAAACATTTGTTTTTTGTTGTTAATATTTATTATAATTTTCTGGTTTACAGTCTTACATTAGAAGTTATCTAGTTAAACATCATGCAGATTTTATGCAGCAGAATGCATTAACGAATGCGTGCATAATTATTCAGAAAACTCTCCGTGGTCACATTCAGAGAATTAGGTAAATTAACTTAATTATTTATTTTAATTATAATTTCTTAATTATCTATTTACTTCATTCTTTTTATGTCTTGATTCTTTTTTACGAATTCATTGACAAACCAATAGAAAGCATAAAATTTCCGTAATATTTTTACTTCATATGGTTTTGGTGCTTTATTTGATTGAAGATATAGTGAAAATATTCTTACTTTCTGAAACAGTTTACGATTTGAGATTTATTTATTGAATGAACAGTTGGTTTTTCTACTTTTTGATTACAGTTCTTTTGAAATATGTGTGAAAGTTTTTCTTTCATCTGCATTTAGGTACAATAAAATTCAAGAGAAGAAGGATGCTGAGCGACCAGTGGCTTATGTAATCTATAAAAGTAAGAAGCCTTCAATTGAAAACGACGAATCTTATTATACTGAAGCCAGACATTCTGCCAGTGTGTCACCAAAAAATAGTGTTGATATTACGGATGTGTTTAATTCCAAATCTGAAAAGAAATCAACATCATCTGAAGAGCAAGTTTTTCAATGCAACGATTCGTTGTTATTGAAAAGTGCTACCCAAAAGTCATCATTTAACGATAACAATAAAATTAAAGACATTAAATCAGATTCTGATTATAATAATCCAATTGTTACTAATAGGGATATTGTGAAGAATGAGCGATTAAATCTTAACCTAGATAGGACATGTGAATCAATTGAATTGGCTCGTTCAAATTTGGATGATATAGAACACGTAGAAGTGCGGAATAAAGAAATATTAGATTTAGTAAGGTGTGATGGTGATGATGACACTGATGGAGGGTTATTATGCTGGACAAAGTCAAAGTCTAATTCACTTAATGACGATCAAGATCAGCAATCTACACAAGCTATTAGAGCCGAGGCATCAAAAGATGCAGCATCTTTAAACAGTGACGATAAAAGGTAAGAAATTAGATTTTAATTTTATCAATTATCAAATAATATGATAGGTTTAAGCTAAGATTTTAGAGGATATTTCAGTTTTATTGTTTATCAATGTCAAGATAATGTCAATGTTATGAGAAGATTGTGGTCATAAATTGTATATTATTATTATCATTCCAACACTAGGCTAATTCTTTAACATGTTATTATTACCCACATTACTAATAGTTGTAAAAAATTAACTAAACAATAATAATCACCATTATTACCTAAGTTTCTTGTCGTTATATTTTTAGCTCAGACGTGATATGTAAAAAACTTCAGAAATTAAACTTGGAAATATCGCTCGACACACTAGTACAGGCGGCAAGCGGTGAATCGTCCCCAGAATTTAAGTCAATCGATTCAACTCTTTCTGATATGTGCACTTTAAAGCCTAAATTACCATCAACAAAATTGCCCAACTGTAAAATTTCTACTGTAAATAATCCTCAGTCAGAAGAATCAAGTTTTTCAAAATCTTTTGTGAAAGTCACTGATGATTCTGAAATTTTGAGGCCAGAGCTTATTTTGTCAAGTCCGGAAACGATGTCCTGTGTTCGAGAATCTTCGCATGATTCAAGTTTGAACTTGTCCAGTGTTAGTGCTGAAGTGGTGGCTGACGATAATTTCAGACCTTTTGTCAAGTCGAAAAAGTAATTTCTTTTAAAATATACAGCAATTCGTGTTTCTAGTTCAAGTTTGAATGCAGATTGTTCTATTACTAAAGTATTTTTATTTTGAATATGTGTTAATATAATAACATAACGTAATATAATAGTAGAATATATATGTTCTAAATAATAACCTTAAAATAATTATATTAATTATAAAGTTTATTGATTAGTGATTTTTCATTGAGAGTAAAAATCTATTTCTCTATATTTAGTGTTATTTAGTTCACTATGCTAAATTTGTGTGTTTTGAGTCGTTTCTCAATAGCTACTTAACTTCAATTATTCTTACTTATACTGAATAAATATATTTGCGTTAAAGATATAAAATTTATTATTTTATCTTTAGGTCTCAGTCAGTCAGTGGGTCAATGATAACAGATGATATATTATTAATGGTAAAAATTGTTCATTGCTTTATGCAATCAACACAAATATGTTAAATATACACTAAATGCATTGACTCAAAATTTACATTAAAGTCAATTACAGCTGTTGCTAGAGGTATTGTAATTTATAACTATTTGAGTTCCGGTATGCTTCAATATACCTCTAATTCATTGTATTTTTTTAGATTCAGCTGTAATGTTAAACACAATGATAAATAATCTAAATGTTTGGTATAACTTTTATTTATAAAGATGTACATACTATTTCTAGATGATGCTTCTTGCTAGAAAATGAAGCTTCTGTGCAAACAATTGAAGTAAACATGCAGTGAATTAATTATCTTGTTGTTGTAAAATGTCACAGTCAGGTTCAAGCTTTTCATCTGTTTTGAACAAAGCTTCATCTGAGGAAACGCTTGCTTCTAGTCGAGTGACTCTAAGAGATCGAGCGAATGGATCTTGGGCTCCTTTGGCTCATCTCGAATCTTTTCATGAACTTTCATGCGATGAAGAGGCAAGTATTGCACACAACTATATAACAAATTTGCCTTACTCGAAACTAAATAGTCTCTAGTTTTACCCGTAACTAAATAGTCTCCAGTTCGAATATGGTAATAAATATATTGCTTGTCCTTTGAAGTTTTAGTAGGTCTAAATATATTGCTGTAAAATATGATGCTTCAAACAATGAATTGAAATGTAACTTAGTATCATTGTTCAATACACATATCACAAAGTTATATACAAGTAATACTAATATCAAATTGAACGTTACACATGATTAAGTTATATATAAATAATAGCAATAAAATGAATGTTACTGTAGTTAATTCGGTGCTCAGAAATCTTATGACAAGTGAATTTTAATCAAATAATTGAAATTAATTCCATACTTTTTTGAGTACATAGTTTACCAAAATAAATCAGAGATTTATTTTGACCAGGATGAAAATATAGAGATTCGTAGAATTCCTATTGATGAAAAAGAAAATAAAGAGCATTCTCAAGCGAATCATAAGTTTGTCACACAAGATGTAGTCATATCAAATCCTATTAGAAGTCCACTCGATTTTGTCAGGCAGAGATTCTTCAGTAGCAGTACTGCAATTACGAATGGTTAGAATGTGAATATACTTTAAATTTTGCTCTTAAATTTTGTTTGATTGTTATGATATTGTATATTTTTTTTATTATGAGTTTTGTATTTTTTTAATACTATGAATTTTTTTTTTAGAAAAAATTTAAATTGTTAGTATTGTGAATTTTTTTGTTTTATTATTATGACATTATTTTTAGTTTATGATCATTTGAATGGAATAGAAATATTTTATTTAATAAAGTCTTTTCTTTATTTTCTTACACTGATGCAATTAAGATTTATACTGATGCAATTAAGCCATTTATAATAACACTCTATTTGCAGTACCCTCGTCTGATCAGAGTGACAACACCGATGTATCGCGCAAGCCAAAACGACGCTGGAATAGAAGCATGAAGAAGAAATACCAGTCAGCCGAAAGGCTTGAACAAAACCCCGAGCCAATGTCACAGTTATCGCAACTTATGGAAAAAGAAAATGCCTTCGGATTAAAAGATCAGAAGAAAATAAGTGGATCCCAACAGCTTCAAACTATGAAGAAGAAAGTTGGTAGTTCAGAAATGCTTGATATGAATTTGGCTAACGGTGAGAAAGAGGTGAGCTCTTCTACGATGTCTGTGTTGGATTCTGCTAAGAATACAAAGAAACTCAGTCGATCTCAGCAACTTCCAAATTCTTTTGGCAAGAACAAGAAAAAGTCTGGCAGCTCCGAGATGCTGAATGTCTGTGTTATCAAAGAAAAGAAGAGATCAAGTTTTTCAAAAGTGGTCGATATTGATTCGGGTAAAGTGCAGAAACAATTAAATGAGTCTAGAAAATTTTATGCGTCTGGAAAGAATAAGAAGAAACTGGGCAGCTCACAAGATTTGAAGATCGATTCTCCTAAAGGTCAGAAAGGCAGCTCTCAGGAACTTCTGGCTAACTTTAAAAAGGACGAGAAGAAATTCAAAGGTTCCCAGGACATATTATCCGATGTTGTGCTTGATCACAAGACGCCAGAATGCATACCAGATGTTTCTATAAAAGAAGAGAAATATTTAAAGGATTCTCAAGAGATGTTTCTCGTTTCTGAGAAAAATGTGAAGAAAGAAAAAGATTCCCAGGATGCGCTGATGACGGCTGGCCCAGATGAAACCCAGTTAGATTTAATCCAGCAGAATAATTTTTCTCAAGATTACAAAAGCTTTAAAGATTCTAAGGAAATGCTGATTGATTCCATTTTTGAACACAAAACTTTAAGCAAATGTTCTCTAATGCTAAGAGATTCTCAAGATGAAGTTTTAGTTCATTCATCAGAAGTAGAAATTGATCATACGAATAAAGATAAAAATCTAGAAGGTTCTGATGGAACAAGGTTGGATTCCGCTAGTGTTCAGAAGTTAATTGCATCAGTGATTGAGTCCTCTGCCACAGTTCATGGTTTAGAAGGAAGCAGATGGAACCTTGCGGGGATATCCTTATGGAAGTATCCTGTGATTCCTGTTGTAACGAACGTCATGGAGTTGCATCAGTTGGAGAATTTCATATCTAAAAAGGTTGAATATACGCATTGATTATTCTGTGAAATTAGATTGATGTTAATAAAATTGTTTTTTGTGGTAATAGTAAAATTTGATGTTCTTTAATTCATCATTTCTGAGAATCAGGAAAGACTGCATATACCCCCAACTTAGTGAGTTTGTTATCGAGAAAATTAGTTAAAAGTGATATAAACTACAAATAATTCTATGCTGGTATGTAAAATAAGGTGGTATATGTAATTCTTGTAAATTTATATTTCCTTGTTCGAGTAGGTAGCAGAATTATGTAAACCAGATGGTAGAAAGGATACAGCATTTGATATCGTCTTTAAAGAAACACTTACTAACTTTCACGAACGTCTGATAATGCAGATTTCGGTGCCTTCATTGCAGGTAGTATTGCTTTAAATATTTTTGGTTTTTAGATATTATATGTATTAAATAATACGTAATATTTATTAACTGTAATTATTTGTATGAACACTGTAGTGAACAGAAATAACTTAGTATAAGGTCTAGTGAGAAGATGAGTTTATTTTCAGAGTAGAATTTAAGATTTAAAAGTAGGAATATAAGGTTAACCACATAAATAGATTTTAAGAAAAAAATCTTAATGACTAGATTGTGTTTAATGAATAACATTATGAAATTGCTCTCAAATTAAAAACATTGGTAAAGTAATTTAATAAATCAGAATCATATATGGTGTGTATTATAGGACAGTGATGCAGGTTACAAGTATAATGACCTCATGAGTTCATTTGAGTTGCTACTCACAGGAAAAGTTAGTAACAACGAATCTTTTCCAAAAATAATCGGAATAAATGCTTTCCGTGGGTTTGTCGATGAATTTGTAAAGAAAAAGGAAAACAAAGAATTGGCTGATGTTAAAATTAAAGTAAGGACTGGATCGGTTAAGACAAAGAAGAAAAAAGATAATTGTCATGTAAGTTATCAACTTCTGCTGCAAGTACGATATACTGTAGATTGATAAGTGTATAGATATTTGGATATATTTTAAAAATTTATGCAATATAACTTGAAAATTAATATTATCAAAAAATATCTGGAAAAAATGCCGCTTTCGCTGGAGAAGGAAATTTGTTTAGTTTTTTGCAATTGCAATTTTTATAATAATATAAAATTGATCGCTTGCTTTGATATCTGTGTCTGCGATGTTATGCAAGATTGGCAATCAGAGCTTTAAGCAGATATGACTAGATTCCTATATGTCATTCTAGTCTTATATATGTTTTTATTTATGCATGTTATATGTTATATATTATATTATATAAGTTATAAATGTTTTATATATGTCATTCATAAGAGAAAATTATTCAGTGTACTATGTTACTAGTTATATGTTTTTCGCGATTTGATTTCACCTAGTTCAGTGTATAACATTAAGATTGTCTTTGCACTTAAATGCAATTAAGCAATGAATAAATTAGTCTATTATAATTGCATAATTGTAGAGCTAAAATGTACTTATAATTATCATACATTATATTTTTTGTCAAAATGATGCAATTCTAATGTCATAAATGTTTAAAATAAAATTTTATTTTAAGGAATTTTTGAGTCATAAATTTGTGCAAGTTCAGTTCAATATTTCAACGTATTGCGAAATGTGTTTGTCGACATTTTGGAGTCTGGATCGAGCCTACGTTTGTAAAGGTTAGATTTTTATCTTAATGTCATTTACTTCTTAAAAATACTTGTTTTAAGAATTTTTTTGATTTGTTGTCATTAACCTCTTAAAACTATTGTACATGTCATGCCAATGATAGAGGTGTGATTATTTAGTGTGGCTCAAACTTGATTAGCGGCAATAGCAAATAGAGTTTCAGCTAGAATTAGTTAGATTTAATTTAATTGGATTAAGATGCATTGAATAAATAAATTGCAGTTAAAATATAAGTGTAATATTTTAGAGAAAATTCAAAGTTTATGAATATTTTTTCATTTATTTATCTCTTGCACTTCTTTTGTGCATAAATTTGTTTGTTTATTTTTTTATTTTTTATTTATAAGTTTGCAAATTGACTGTACACAAGAAATGTTGCGCAAAAATAATGACTGTTTGCGGGGCGTCAACGAATTCACAAAGCTCATCATCTGAGGTACGCTTTAATGTTATTTATTAGTTATTTATTTAGTCGCTTCATTTCACATCAGCACAAATTTTTATTTATTTACACGTTACAAACTGATCGTGCAGAAGCGAGTTTTATTTAATTTTCTTAAAGTATATTTTGTCCGTTTCCTTTAATATGTTTATTTTTCTTTTTTATTGTATGAATTGTTGTGAAAATAAAACTACAATCCCTACTTTTTATTGAATTTCTGAATGAAACCGTACACTTTTTTAATATAATATTTATTTTCCTTGATTAATGCCAAAGAATTATTGAATTTTGATGAATAATATTTAGATATTTTGATGTTATATTACATTATGTATTACATTTTTTAGATTTTATTTTACAAAATTATATTATATATTATATTATTTTTTATATATATATATATTATTTTTATATATATACT